>VDFB02349184.1:0-104739 GCA_007258455.2 Sequoia sempervirens
ATGGGCGGCGCTTTTGGGAAGTGCCAAGAATACTAAATTTTGAGCTATGCTTTTATAATTGAAAGAACTGTTGGGAATCAAACTAATGGCCATTGAGTCACAAAGCATTGTTCCAACTGACACACTAAACATACAACATAACAAAAACTATAAGTGAGAATAGTTTGCTTTGTTTAAAATTCCTCAAGCCACTTCCAACTTTCTACCTTGTTTTTATAGGTTTGACAAGGTTGGATGTTTAACTAGGAAATCCTTGTATTTGTAGTTGCATCCTCTACTTGTATCCGCTTCCAATTCATCTTTAATATTTTGATGGTTCTATCTTGAAGAAATTTAAGCTCTTCAATTATCCATTTAGGCTCCAAGGCAAACTTTCCTTTCTCATCTTTTATGGCTATTAGAGTCTAGGAGACTATATGGCCTCCTATCTTCTTCAAGCATGATACATGGAGAACTTGTAGACTTCCTTTGTTTGAGATATCCAATGCATTTGTCACTTCACCAGTATTGGCCTTAGGTGTGTGTAGCCCATGGTACCTAGAAGCAGCTTTTTCTCTCCATTCTCATGAACGATGAGTTGTTTCTATGGTTGTAGCTGAACAAAACCCATATTTCTCACTTCAAAGGATGGGAGGGTGCTGTCTATTAATACTCAATAAATTGTGTTCATGATCAACAGTAAATCAAGCTTTGGGAGGGAATAGGCTCTCATGGGAGACATAATCTGTTATGGGCATAATGACAATACTCAACTTGAGTGGTTGAATGAAGATGAGATTGAATCTACTCTTAGAGAAAATCACTAAACTCTTTTGTGAACCATTGTTGAATTTTCGCTAATCATCAAATTCATTTTCTCTTCAATCAAGTTATTCTTATGTTCGAGTTCCTTGACTTTGTTCTAGACATGAAAGTGTACAAAATAATGTACCAAATAGACAAAAGCATATCTAGTTCATGGTCTTTATGTTCATTTTGATGTCTATTGAGTTGATGTCTAATGGAGTGATATGCACTTGACTAGAAGAGAAGTCATGAATTGGTGGTTCTTGCATCTAGTTTTTGTGATTAATTGGTTCGACAAAGGAGCATACCAATTTATTATAAATATTAGTATTAGATTGAGTCTATGGACCAAATGCATATTGATTTTGAAATTCCCCGTAGTGCATCCGACCTCTCCATTTCATTTTGGAATAGGGAAACCATTTAGTGAATAGAGTAACACTTCATTTTAGTTAGGGCAGGCCTTTTGAAATACTGAAACACTTTAGGGTAAGGAAGACCACTTTAAGGACAAAGGATCCAAGACTTATGAACTAACTAGTACTAAATTAGTTGAAACAAGGCAACACTAATGGACAACAACCCCATCTTTTTAAAGTCCCTACCAAAATATTTCAACAAACTTGCAAATTTGTTGATTTCCTACTCCAAAATATTTGTCAAACAATTGGTGGAACATTGAAACAATCAATCTTTCTGAAGTTAGTTTTTAGGAACAACTGAAACTTTATCATGAGCATATTCACAAATATTTGTAGACATTGAACAATTCATGGACATTTTAACAAATAGTTGTCATGCATCAACCTTTCATTGACAATTTCACAAACAATTGACCAAAAAGCCCTAATTGGTATTGAATGTCAAGATACACTAGTGGCAGCAACTAATATATTATACATTAAAAAACCATGCAATAGACAACTAATATTTTATGCATCTTTCATTACAACACCATAGAACCTTCCAAGGGTGATTATACATCTGGAAAGATGTTGATTTCTCTTTTAAACAAGTACTCTAGCAGCCTTAAAAAATATAAAAATCTTTAATATTTTCACTAAAAAATTAGGTTAAACAAATATTCTTTAATCCATTCAATCAATGAAGCACAATGGTGAATTTTGGATGATTTCACTTGATCAGCTAGGTGGGTTTTTGTCCATAAAATTGATTGCAAAAAAGGTTTTCGTCCTTTGGCTGAAGAATGAACTAGTTCAATCTCTCCAATAAGCTAGGGTTAGATAGAATGCATAGAATGAATTTTCTCTCATATCCCCCTTATATACACTTTTTGGAAATAATAAAATATTGTTTCCCGCAACTTTTCATTTCCCTCCAAAAGTAACTTTTTAATTTAACTTTAAATTTTAGGCCTTAAAAATAAGTCACCTTTTAATTTAATTGTCCAACTTAATAAAATAATTAATTAAATATAAGTAATTCAAAAAATGACTTTATTTAGACATCTTATTTATTTATTTATTCTCTTATCATAGCCCAATTAGCTTACAAGAATTAAAAATAGGCAAAGGGTCTTTGTCAATCACTTACACTTGCGATAGGTACATTACAATCCTTCTATAATGTCCCCTTTTTAAGAATATTTGGTTTGTGAACAATTAGTCTATTTTTCGAGTTTTTCTGTAGGCTAACTGGTGGGCAAGGGAGAAATCCAAACTTCTTGGAGAGCATAGGATTGGTTAAGTACTGGTTTTATTCATGGCACTGAGTTCAGATGGTCTTGGTAAGCCTCATGAAGATTTCAAAATGCAATTCTAGTCTTTTGGAAGCTCTCCAAACTTCTTGGAGAAGCATGCTATTTCTATACAATTGCTAAGTTGCTTTGGTTCATCATCCTAAGTTCTCAGAGACATATTGGTATTGATCAAAATTCCATATTTGTCTCATTTTGATGCTTTTTGCAACTTGGGCGATTTATTTAAATAATTATTACTTAAGTTGTCTTTAAGTGAAAATATTAAAAAGGCAAGTGTAATTATTTATTAAAATGTCTTTTAAGTTGTGTCACCAAGGGGGATGCCTAGGCACAAGGGAGTCTTTTTACACATGATGAATTATTATTTATTTTGAAAAGTGAGTTTGTGGAGGAAAAAGGGAATTATTTTTTATTATATTATTTCCCTCTAGAATGTTATAGAAAGGGATTGAGATCTCATTTGAGAGGTTAGCCATGAAATTTTATTTGCTTCTGCATATGGAGAGAGCCTATGTTGGTGCTTCAATTCGCGCCTTTGGAGTGCAGATTGGAAATGGACAGCTATGCACAGTTAGACTGCTCTTCAAATTAGGAGGGGAAGCTCCCTCTTCGCCGATTATGCTTAAAAAGAAATACTAAACTAATTGCCAATCTTTTTATCTTAGTTGAGAGCACAAGGTTATAAAACTCTTTGAATCGTAGTTGAGGTTTTCTCTGGTTTTGTAACTTCAACTACAACTAAGCCTATTCTAATAACGCTTCTAATATCTCAAGTAAATTCAAAGCAAGAGAGTTAGAAGTAAACAAGGAATGTTTGATTTGACACAAAAACTTAAATGAGCTCGCATCCAAAATACACCCGAAGACTCATTGTACTTTATGAGATGTAAGCTGAAATAAAGATTGCTAAAGCAAAACATAAAAAACAGAGTGCTGAAATAGATTGAGATAGTATGTTATAGCAAAGTAGGCGTGAGACTTCCTTCCTCAATTTATAATAGTAAACAAACTTTTGGGACAACAGATTGTAGCAAATGTAGGCATACAATATACGATCAACCAACTTATAATTGACACAATTGAACAGACACTAAATAGCAAACTTGTAGGCAAAAGTAGGCTCAACAATTTTGTTATCACAAGCACAGTTAAGAAAATAATGAGCAAGGCTGCTCTTATTTATACACAAACAAGGAGTAGGGAACCCTAAAATCTCCTTGTGTTTACAACTAGTCTTGCCAACACACAAGATTTATTTCTAAAACTAAACAAAAGATAATTGATAACTATCTATTTGCTAACATCAGTTAACTGACTCAACTAAAAGAAAGGCTCCATCTTCACAATTGATATCTCCAAGGAATAGATATGCATGAAAGAGAACATCCATTTAACTTGGAAAAGGCATCAAATTAACTGCTGCCTTCACTTGAGTTCTATTCTTGGAAAACTTTGCATGCTCTAACTGGCAGTTCACTGATTGATAACTTTGGCGGCTCTGCAACTGGAGTGATGACCTCTATTTGTTTTGCAGCTTTATGCTTCGGATGCTTCTCTTGATTTTTTGAATGGAAGAGTATTGTATGATGAAAACTGTGAAGTTTGACTGTGAACATGCCTATATTCGGAAAAGTTCTGCAGAAGAGCTAAAAATAGCTTTGCTGATTTTTCTTCAGAAAAAGATAGATTTTTCGAAAAAAATGAGATATGGGTTTTGTAGAGAATGTCATTTTGAATAGACCCAGGTTGTCAAATTTCGAAAAAGCTGATTTTTTCAAGAACATGCAAGATCCTCTAAAAAGTAGAAGTTGTGAAGCAAATTTTCCCCAAAAAAATTGAGGTTTGGGTTTTGTAGAGAATCTCGTTGTGAAGAGACCCAGATCGTCAGATTTTTCAAAAAACTGAGTTTTTCCCAAAAAAAGAGAGATTTTCTAAAAGGTGGAAGCCACAGAAGCAAATTTTTTGAGAAAAGCCGAGATTTGGGTTTTGTAGATAATTTTATTCTGAAGAGACCCAGATCGTCAGATTTTGAAAAATTTGAGGATTTCTTGAACATGCGTGATTTCCTAAAAAATAGAAGCCGAAGAAGTAGGCGAAATTTTTTTCAATCTTGAAGAAGAATGAAAAAGTAGACCCAGATCGATGAAAATTGGAAAAAATGACCTGTTTTTGAAAAGTGATGCCCTAGAAAAATAGACCTTGAAAAAGTGAGCTTTTGTGCTTCTTTGCCAAACTTAACCATTTTTTGATGATTTTCAACTTTTCAAATTTGTCTTTCTTCGTTTCCCGTGCCTCGTTCTCCGTTCGACCTGCAATTGCTAGCGTCTGATGGATCCTCTGGTCTAGCTGAGATATTCATTGGAAAGCTTGAAGAATTCTTAAAAGAATGACCAGTTTTGCAAACCCTAGAAATTGCTTTAGACTTCCCAAAACCCTAGGCACCCTTGGCTAATTGGGGCGCCCATGTGTGCCAGACTTATAAATTTTTTATGATTTTCAACTTTTCAAATTTGTCTTTCGATTCAACACCTTTGTTTGATCCAAGATTTTGGCCGTTTGACAGATCCAGTGAACCTGCTGATGGATTCGTTGTGAAGCTTGATCAAATCTGAGAAGAACAGGGGTGCTTTCCTTCACCAGAGTTAGAAATTTTCTTGAGTTTTTTCAACTTTCTTCGGCCTGCGTTCACCGCCTTTGTCGACTGCATGACCACCTTGCTGACTATGAATGCTCTCATCGTTTCATGTGCATTATAAACAGAAACTGAAAAGTTACTAAGGCATTGAAGCCTAGACGCCTTCCTTGGCCAGGGGTGCCCAAGGACTTTAGTGTTAGAATAATTTTTGCAATTTTCAACTTTTTGAATTCCCCTCCTCCATTCACTATTTTTCAAGCATCTTTCACCGTAGATTGTTCTGTGCAGTGTTTCAGACTTTGATTTTGACACTTGGTAGTTGGCCATCCTCCATTAATGACCCCAGAGGTCTTGATTTTTCTTTTGAAAAAGCGAATAGACCCACCAGAGAAAAAATGACTTTTTGACAAATCTGACTGGAACAGTGTGATCAAGACGTAAAATCAACCAATCAAAATCATTTTGAGCCCTTTCTACAAAGATTCTATTTTTAGCCATTTTCCTAAAAATTAGGGCCGAAAATGCAAATTTCAAAATTTTCCAAAATTTTGCGAGCATCCTTTTGACAATAAGCCCAAAAAAACCCTATGGTCCGTTTCTTTTTCAGGAATTTCTAAAAATAGAAAATTGCTATTTTTAGAAACTTTGACCTTTTTTGACTTTTACGACCATTTTTACAAGATTTTAACCATTTACAAAATGCTTTAATGAAGCAACAATTTTAAGCGTCTGGGGACCATGTCGGATACTTATGACATAGGAGAACCAAGAATCTTTGGATATTTAAGTGTAGACCAGTGTCTTATTAGTTGGGCATTAGAGTCAGGATCATTTGGTAATTACCTATAAGTTGGAACTTCCCTAAAATCACCTAAAACAAGACTACCTAATCACCTAGAACATGACAAAACTTTTACGAAATGGGGAAATACATAACGACATAACGTAAACATTACAAAAAGGGGAAACACATCACAAAAAGCATAAAAGAAAATCACTCCATCCCTAAAGGCATGAAGTGTTTTAGATATTGCCCATTGTATGGCAGCGGGAATGGAAAACAACAGGGATGCAGGGTTCGTACCCGCAGGCCCTGAACCCGGTTCGAGTTCGTCTGCGGGTACGTTTTGGGTGCACACAGGGTGTGTGCCCAACACTGTGGGTTTGCCAGAGTGCGCACACTCGTGCACCCGTGCGAACCCATAGTGCTGGGCGCGCACCCAGCACGAACCTGGGCGAACCCACGGGCCAAGTCAAAAAAAGTGGGCCCAAACTTGATTAAAAAACATTTTTAATTTTTTTTTTTTTTCCTCCTAACCCTAAAACGGCCCAATATGAGGCCTTCAAACACATACATTTCATTTTTTTGATAATCCTTGGGTTCAAATGATGATGATCTTGAAGTTGAAGCCGTTGAAATCCAGGTCACGATGATTTTCATTTTTTTGATAATCCTTTTGATGATTGATGAACAATGAACATTGAATCATGTTTCATGAACTACATTTTGTAATTTAGTAATTGTGATGATCTCCATTGGAATCGTGAACATAGACGTTATATAATATCATTGATATGGCTTATTTGAATATTTTTCAACTATCAATTGGCATTTAATATTTATCTTTGGCATTTGGCATTGATCAATGATCAAGTATCATACTATGAAATGATTTAGTTTTATAATTCTATATATTTCTCTTATTTTTTTGATTTATATATATATATATATACACACGTACCCATATGTACCCAAATCCCTAAATTTTTTTTTCATGTACCCATGTATCGGGTTCTCATACCTGCACCCGTCCCCGAACCCGAACTGGTAACTTAGGATTACAATGATGCCGCTTCTGCTTAAAGGCTTCACTTCTCTTCTAATGGGTATTGTAGGAGACAATTCCTTCGGGATGAAAATTCTCAGATCTTCATACGCCCAGGCAAAGGCACCCTGACAAAAGTCAGAATACGATGCAAAGGGGAAAGTTGATACCATTGAGGCATTAGTTTTGTTGTCGTCCATCTTCAAGATGTCGAATTCTTCAAACCAGTTGATCGAGTTCCAAACTCGGTTTCTATAATGCCGTAGGTCTTTTTTGACCTGGGAATATCCTTTGATTGGCTCATCGATCAGCTCTACATCTGTAATGTCCCCTCCTAACCTTTGAGTAGTGGACATCACCTTTGGCTTATTCTAGAGTCCCTATAGGCTAAGAGGTTTTGATAAGGGACTCAGTACTAGCTTTGGGTGTTGGGTTTTTTGTATTTCCAGCGCATATCAGTATTTTCGGCGCAAATCAGTATTTTTGGCGCATATCTGCATTTCTCTCTAGTTTGAGCCTTGGGAATGTAACTTGCTAATTTTGGGAATACTGGACCAGGTCAGGCTTGTCACATCAACATATTCAGTTGGTAAAGTTACTTTGGTGAAATTATTTTAATATTTGATTAAAGCTTCGAAATGTGAGCTTTATTAAAGTAACTTTATATTTTTTAATTAAAGGGGTCATAAGGGGGACATAAATGAAGTGACCTTGGACGCCTAGTGATACAACTTTAAGTTGTTTTTAAAGTTATATCATATTTTAATGTTTTCATATCTTGGGCACCTAAGTGATGGAGGAATTTAAAAATAAATTAAATCAAAGAGCTTATGAAGTGGGGTGTTGGTTTTAGGGTTTCCTGGTCGCCCTAATTGAGAGGCATCTTTTAAAAGTGTTTTGGAAAGCTTTCATTTGTTATGCTTGAGTTTTACGACACAGGGATATGTTGTTGGTTTGATACCAAGGGATTGAAGGACGGGACTGAGGATGAAAACCCTCAGATTCTAAGACTACTTTCGGCAGTGAGAGACCTGCTCAAGCTGGTGTCTGGTGATTTCATACAGGGATCACAACTGGGCTTAAGGAATGAAGATTTATCAGTACTTTGAGTGGATTTCAATTTAGTTTTTGGTGTGGTGTGATTTTCTTCAGTTTGGGTGTGTTTATTTTCAATTTTTGGGCACTTTGCTTCTGTACTTGAAACCCATATATTTGCTCATAAGTCTGAAATGGTGATGGATATCAAAATGGGTACTTAATCATTTGATGACTCTTTCAAGGGTGATTCTTTCAAGTATTGGCTCACATTTTTTGGTGAAGTTTATAATTTCTTAGAGCAGGTTGAGTTTCCCAGGAAGGATGGCTTGGTTGGGAGTGAAGGACAGATTTCTTGTGGCTGGTATTGACCCTTCAGTTCGCCCTTTGGAGACTGAAATACAAAGTTTTGGACATGCATATCAAGGAGAAAGAAGGTCCATTTTATGATGCTGGTTGATGGCCTTTGAAGGCGGTTTATCATGCTGCTGCTATGCTTTTTTCCAGGTTCGAGGGATCTTTAATTTTCTGATATAGACATTGTAAATCTGCTCTTTAAATGCTCAATGAAAATCTGATTATTGTAATGATAGAAAGTTATTTCCAGCCAGTTATTTGAATGTTTCATTTGCATTGGTTTATATATCATTTGGAATCAATTCCTAATGTATGGCATCTGAGAAAAACAATCAAACAAACCTGAAACAAACTTAGAAAACATCTTACAACAGTGGGAAAAATTCAAAAAAATATTGGGGGTTGTTTATTACAACATCCCCTTTTACACAGGAGTTTGATTCCTATGTCTTCGGCATTTTTGAGGCCTAGTATAAGCGCTTCTTTTTTAACTTTAGTGAATTCCAATTGCTAGCAATATGCAAATGGGTACAACTGTCCTTTAAGGGAGATGATTATTTCCCCTGCTTCTGAACTTGCAATTGAACAACACCCATCTAATTGCATTGTGCATAACTTTGTATCCTCTGTCATTCTCTTTTCAGAACAAGCAATGTTTTGGTCTTCAGTTTTTATCTCTGACAGAGTCACATAATTACCAAGACCCGTTTCTTGATATAGAATTTGGGCTAGGGGGTTTGGGGATTTTACCACTATGAATCGGGATTTGGGCTTAGGTTCTATCTTGATTTTTCCCTCCTTTACAGGAATTGTCGTGAATGACCAATCTAACCGTATCCTACCACCAAGATCTTTGCAGAAGCTCCGACTCAACAACATCTTGTAGCTGGCTGGAATGTCAACCACTAGGATGGTCATCACTATCTTTTTATTTGGACAAGCCACCAACCTTACTTGAGCATCCTTCAATTGTCTGACCAACGACACCAACTTAGAATCAAGTGAATAACACTTTTCCTATGTTTTAGTGCACGGAATTCCAATGCATTCATCACTTGTAGAGGCATGACGTTATCTAAGGCTCCCAAATCTATGATGGAATTGCTCCGTTTGAATCCTCCTATATATAAAGATATATAGAAGGGTTTGGGCTTCTCTTCTGCTGGAAGAGATGTCTCAAGCAATGTAGGCTAAATTGAAGCCCCTTTCTTTACATATTGTATTATTCTGTTCAGCTGCTTAGGATGATCATGAAGGTTCTCCAATTGTGAAATCTTAACTTTGGTCTTCATCATGGAGTTTACAATGGAAAAATTGGCTAGAGACGGGTCTTGAGCAACCACTTCTTTAACTTGTTCTTTAGTTCTCCACCTCTCTTCTTCTTCCTTCTGCACTTGTATAGAGCACATATAAACACAGACGTTGAAGGTCTTCTGTGATTTACTGTGTTAGCGTTTCAATTCGCATCTCTGGTGTGGGTATTGGAAACGAAGTTAGATTGTTCTTCAAATTAGGAGGGGAAGCTCCCTCATTGCTGAATATGCGTAAAAAGAAATACTAAACCAATTGCCAATCTTTTTATCTCAGCTAAGAGCACAAGGTTATAAAACTCTTTGCGTTGTTGCTAAGGTTTTCTCTAGTTTCGTAACTTCAACTACAACTAAGCCTATTCTAGTGACGCTTCTAACTTCTGAAGTAAATTCAGAGCAAGAGAATTAGAAGTAAATAGGGAATGATTGATTAACACAAAGCTTAAACAAACTTATTTCCAGAACACATCCGAAGACTCATTGTACTATTAGATGTACGCTGAAATAAAGATTATGAAAACAAAACATAAGACGAAAAACTGAAATGGATTGAGATAGTAGATCGAAGCAAGGTTTCTAACAGTGAATACACTTTTGGGACAACAGATTATAGCAAATGTAGGTTTACAATATGCGATCAACCAAATTACACTTGACAAAGTTGAACATATACTGAATAACAAAGTAGCAGGCCAAAATAAGCTCAGTGTTTTGTTATCACAAGCATGGTTCAACTTTGTCAAGTGCATGGTAAACGGAAACTGAAAATTTACTAAGGCATTGAAGCCTAGGCGCCTTCTTTGGCCAGGGGCACCCAAGGTCTCCAGTGTTAGAATAATTTTTGCAATTTTCAACTTTTTGAATTCCCCTCCTCCGTTCACCATTTTTCGAGCATCTTTCGCCGTAGGTTGTTTTGTGCAGTGTTTGAGACTTTGATTCTGACACTTGGAAGTTGGCCATCCTCCATTAATGACCTCAGAGGTCCTGATTATTCTTCTAAAAAAAGCGAAATAGATCCACTAGAGAAAAAATGACTTTTTGACAAATCTGACTGGAGTAGTGTGATCAGGACGTAAAATCAACCAATCAAAATCAATTTGAGCTCTTTTTGAAAAGATTCTATTTTTAGCTATTTTCCTAAAAATTAGGGCCAAAAATGCAAATTTCAAAATTTTCCAAAATTTTGCGAGCATCCTTTTGACAATAAACCCAAAAAAACCCTATGGTCCGTTTATTTTTCAAGAATTTCTAAAAATAGAAAATTGCTATTTTTAGAAATTTTGACCTTTTTTGACTTTTGATGACCATTTTTACAAGACTTTAACCATTTTACAAAATGCCTTAATGAAGCAAAAATTTTAATTTTGGGTACAAGAAGGATGAAAACCATCTTGAGAATGTTTGTTTCGAGGATGAAAACTTGTGTTCCACGGGGACGTGTCCCCCCCTAAATCCACACATTTCAGAGACGGGGATGTCTCGGGGATGTGGGGATGGGTGGGGGCATCCCCTCATCGTACCGCCACCTCCGTCGAGACTTCAGAAATGTTGTGGGGACGACGGAGATGTTCGGACGTCTCCAAGACGTCTCAGGGATGCCTAGTCGTCCCTCGAGCGTCTCGGGGACACCCAGGCATCTCCAACGTTGGGCAGCATGAAAACACGTTTTTTTAAAAAAATCTTTAAATTTTTTTAAAATGTGTGCATTGGGCGTAGCCCTAAAGGCTTGTGGGACCCCTCTCCAAACACACTACCTCTACAAAACACTAACTCCTCTAGTTTTGCTCACATTTGTATTTCATGTTTTGCAACAAATAGCTAGGTGAAGAGCAGAGAAAACAGTGAGAAGAGTGTGTGAAAGAGTGAGATTGAGGTGCTGCAAGTGCAAGAGGGGTGAGAAGGAGAAAGAACCTGTAGAACGCGATTTTTTATTTTCTGAATAGCCGTGATGGGATCTCCTTTTGGCATGCGATATTTTGGTGTTTAAATGGCGCACAATGGTTTGAGAAAGATGGGATTTTCTGGCGCGCATCTGTTTGTTCGTGGTCTGAGGGTTTCGTGCGACCTTTCTCTTTCGCGGGAGTTACTTTTTGTTTTTCGCGTGCCCTTCTGCAACCCGTGACGACCTCTTTCTTTCTGCTTGTGTTCTTCCAGAGTTTTTTTGTCTGCGTGTGTGGAGATAATTTTATTTCGGGTTTTATAATTTTTATCCATAAAAAATCATATCCGGGTTTTATAACTTTTTCCTCAAAAATTCTGTATGGGTTCTCCAATTTTTTGCCTTAAAAAATTATTTTGGGTTTTTAATTTTTTCTCCTAAAAAAAAAACATTGCTGGGTTTTCTAATTTTTTGCCTTTAAATAATTATTGAGGGTTTTTTTAATATTTTTTTCCTAAAAAAACAAATTCTGGAAAGGTTTTTATCGTTTTTTTTCTAAAAAACGATGTTTTGTATGTTGATCCATGTCTCAGATTTTGTACTGGGTTCTATAATTCGCAAAGTTGTGTGGGATTGCTTTGTGGGTTTTTATTGTTTTTTTCCGAAAAAAAGATGCTTTGTAAACTTTAGTTTCAAGGTTTTGCGATTTTTTCCTAAAAAATCGTGGTTTCTTGCAGTCCCTTCTGGGGTGTCGTGCTCATCTGCAAAAGTTTAGAGGGTTTGCCGATTTTTCCTCAAAATCGTGGCAATTGTTTTTTGGTGTCTTTGGCTACAGGGAGGGACAACTTTGTTACCCAACATCAGGTTGGATATTTTGTGATGTTTTTTGGTTATTTCCAGAAGTTCTACAATTTCTGGGAGGGTTGGTGGCAAACTCATCTCAAGTGGTAGAGTTAGTGGCAGGCTCTTGTCGTCAAATTTAGGGGGCTTCTTGGTGTAGTTGTACGATGACAATTAAGGGAGGGTATTAAATATTAAATGTAATATTAATGGTCATCTTAGCTTTATTTAGTCTTTAGTTTGCTTTAGTTAACTCTTTCTGTTTAGCTTTAAGTTTGTTTCAGTTACGTTTAGTTAACTCTTTCAGTTATCTAAATCTTCTCCCTAATTTCTAGGGTATGTAAAGTCTCTTCTTTAATAAAAACTATCTCATTATTTGGTAAATCAACACATTTTACACCAACTTAGAAGAATTTTTCAAGTACAAGATAGGTTTCTATGGCTGTTTTTTGAAGTTTTTTCAATATATATATATATTTTTTTCTAAGTTTTTAGATTCATTTTCAAAACAATAGTTTGATGTTGAATCTTGACGGAAAGATGAAAAATGAACAATGAGCCTTGAAATGAAAATATGAATATGCATTTGCAGCCATGTTTATGAAATTTTAATCATAATTTCATAAACATGGTTGCAAATGCATATTCATATTTTCATTTCAAGGCTCATTGTTCATTTTTCATCTTTCTGTCAAGATTCAACATCAAATTTTAAAATTTTATTTGAAAATTTGTTAAACTAGGCTGAAACTAGGCACTTATAGAATTTATTTGTTTATTGCAGTGTCACAATGAGCTGTCATGAGATGAGTGAGGATGAGGTAGAGGTTCATTCTCATAGTGATCCTGAATTTGAATATGCTCCTGAGGCTGAGGGGAGTGACCATGGGGTTGAACCTGAAGCCCAAACTAGTTCCATGGCAAGTTATGCAAGCACTATAGAGTGCCCTTCTGCATTACTGACATCGTATGCTAGGGGTCCTTTTGATCACAATCCCCTCTCAAACAGTTTCCAACAAGATTACCAGGCAAGCTAGGGGCATCTGGTGGCACAAGGAAGTGGAAGTGCCACTTTTGTGATTTAGAGTGGTTTGGGAGCATTACTAGAGTTAATGCACACCTTCTTTCCATTCTAGGAAAAGGTGTGGAGACATGTTCTTTTTTGGCAAGACTTGCAAACCTCAAATTGAGAGCTGAAATAAATAAGTTATGGGTGTTCCTGATGATAGTCCAACTGCAGTTGCACCTATGCCTACTACTTTGCTTCATAGGACACATTTTCAACATAGCCAGCCATAGAGTTCCAAGCATACTTTGCAGACGAGAGTAGGAGGGACACTAGGTTCTTCTTCCAGTGCCTATGCAGGAGAGGGGAGGCGGAAACGAAATGTTACATCCCGATATTATAGCTACTATTGTATAGGGCAATTGATTGTAATGTTTGAATCTTGATGACGAATAAAACATGGTTGATCTCGTTATTAAATTAATGAGTCCTGTTTAAATGATGGTTTCATTTGATTGTTACTTCTAAATGATTTAGTCTTGATTAAATGTTGCATACAATTATGGAATAATAGTATTCTAACTTGTGAGATGTTTTTACCTTGTTATGAGCATATGACTGCCGGTGTCATGTCATGATGTGCAGGTACGAAGACTGTTCCTCCGGACAGAGGAGAGACATCATTCGGGGAGGAACTTGGTCGGGTAAACAGTAACAATTACCAAATTGAGCATACACACACATACTATAGATTGAGTAAGCCAAGTCTGTTTGTCGAGATATCGGTAAGTCATCTATAGGCTTGTTTATTGACCATAAGGATTCTAAATTCACTTCTTTATACTTTAGGAGATGTGATTGTTTAAACGTCAGACTTGCTATACCATGACCCAAGTATGAATGATGTGAAAGTTATGAGTTAATGATTGATTGGGAACGCACATACATCTATACATTGTGAACATGTATTTATATGTACAGACATATCAATACATGTGTATGTCTAGCAGACGGATATGCTCGTACACATGTGTCGACATGTATGTACACATACATATGTATACACAGGTATATATATATGTACACACTCCACCTAGTGTCTATGATGAAATTAATAATGTTTAATCTTAGCCTTTGAATTTAATAATACACCTATATACACATATACATGCGTACGTATGATGAAAGTATGCTGACTGACTCGCAGTATACGTACTTTGTAAAATAAAATGTATACGGGTATATATGTATATTATTAAATATAATTATATATTTAGTATTATTATCTAGAAGATTTAAATATATATTTATGTGTATATATATATATATATTAATTAGGTGATTATTAATATATATATATATCAATACATAAAGGATATATAAATAATAACATATTTGTATATTTAATAAATTAAATGTATTAATATTAAAATTAATATATATTTATATATAAATAAATATTAATGTTTAAATTAATACGTTTATTAGTAAAATATGCAAATAGAAATTATTCAAGTTTAAATAATAGAAAACAATTTCAATGTTTAAAGAATAAATATTATTAGTGGAAGAATGAAATTCGCATTTTATATTTTGTGGAAGTTTAAATATTAAAAGGGAGCCATATGAAATATTTAATATCTCAAAAATACTTTTGAAAAGAAGAGAACTTCAATTAAGGAAATGTTTGAAAAATTCGAACTATGGAAAAACAAATGAAATATGAAAATGAACTTTCCCGTGAAATGGCGGATGAGGGAAAAACGCAGAAATAAAGGGAAGAAATTCTCAAACGCAGCTGGGAAAGGGGCGCTTACAGCCTAAAAGGTGGACGCCTATTGATGGAAGACTTTTTCTCAGCATTAATTTTTACCTATCTTTACTTGTTGAAATGCACATTAACCTGTAGGTGGCGTTTTACAGTTTCGAGTTGAATTATTCGCGATTTGCTGGCTCTAAGGAGGTCGAATCACCTTTAATTTAATGACTTAGGGTTTAAGAATCCACCAAGTGTCTTTTTGACCATTTCTGGGCACTTTGCTGTCAATCAACATGCCTTCTTAAGTGGAAATCTGTTTCAATTCGGGTTTATAAATAAAAACGCCATTTCATTATTTTTCCACACACCTCTTGCTGAATTCGAGTTTCACAACCTCTTGAGAACTCCCATATCTATTCTTTTGAGTTGCTGTAATTTTCTCTATTTGCTGCATTTCCTGTATACTGAGTGAAAGAAATACAGTGAGTTTTTGCCAGTCAATTTCATATTATAGTGTTAAATCTCCTTTTTAAGATTTGAGTGGAGTGAAGCCATAGATGAAATAACCTTTAAATAGAGGAGTGGAAATTGTGAGGAGTGATTTGAAAGTTCTACATAATTTGAGAAACTAGCAAAGAAGTCGCTTTGTTTGGAATTCTAGAAGTTGCTGAAGAAGTGTCACGGAGAGCTGTGTTGGGAAAAGGAGCTTTAAAATCAGGCATGAATCTTCCTAGTATATAAACTTTTATTATAATGTTGTTTCCTTTTTATGTCTTATTATTGTTGCTTCAATTAGCTCTAATAGGAAATAACTAATTTGATGAATAATTAAAGCAATGCATTAAGGAGAAAATGTGTAAAGGATTCAATGATTAGGGGGAATTGTGAAAAAGGGATTATTTGGATAAAGAGCTTAAGGGATTAGATTATTTCTCTTGCATTAAAACGAAATAATGGAAAAAGATAAAAAGGAAGAATTTATTTGCATTTTAAATGGTTTTGCATGTTGTGTATGATCTCTATATATGGAGAATACGTAGACGTACTTATTATCTACTAGGATCGAGATGATGGCAGAATCAAGTGAAGTCTTTTAGCTTAAGTTATTAGGATAACTGAGACAAGTTAAGTACTCCTAGGATAAAGAATTCCTAGTTAGGAGGATTGATACAAGACACTTGAATACTGTTTTCATTTCTAGTAGGTTCGTGTGATTGTAGGATGTCTGGGATGACAGTTTCACCCATTGAAGGACAAACCTATGCGAGAGTAAGGAAGCCTTAAGTCAAATCGGCCCTGAGTAGTGTTTATGATAGATGACCTTCATTCGAAGTACTGAATGAGAATACTTTGGCCAAAGTAGTGAAAGGTACGACATCCACCTAGATGTGAGATAGTTGAGACTACACTGTCAGTTCATTGTGATCCGAGTACTAGATCGAGATTGTGAAATAGCAAGGTTCTAGTTGAGTAGGACACAGCACTATGCTCAGTTGGTAATCGTTAAAGGATACCCTACCAATCTCTTCTTCGAAGGGAGGGCCGTTCATTGCAAAATGATCGTGCGGGGGACCGCATTATAAGTCCGTGGTTGGCGTAAAAGCGCCCGAGTGATGTTTCTCCTCCACAGCAAGCGGCCGATGTACCAAGATTTGAAAGGACGGACTCCTGGACCTTCTTACTTCTATTTGTGTAAAAGCTTACGAGCTATGTATGTAACTGTATTACTTTTTAACTCTGATTTATATTTGCAATGAAAATGAAATTCATGAGGAAACATATTGTAACTTGTACGTGTTTATCAATAAAGGAAGGAAGAAATTTTATTGTATTATTTTTGTAGATGTTACTTTTACATGTTTTAAGTGGCAATTGGAAAGTTTTTAATTTACGTAGAATTGGGTCGTAACACAAAAATTGCAAAGTCAAACTCAAAGTAACCCCATAGCAAATTTGTTTAATGTGCAGCTCAAGGATGACATAAATGATGCCATTGGCAAGTTCTTTGCCAATGGCATCCCATTTCATGTAGCCCGATCTCCTTATTATAAGGAGATGATATCGATGGTGGCAAGGGGAGGACCATCATATGTGCCACTAGGTGAGACAAAATCGAGGACCATGATCTTGGATAAGAACTATTCCAAGATCAATTTGTTGATGGAGAAGATGAAGGAATGTTGGGTTAAGATAGGATGCAACATAGTCATGGATGGGTGGACGGACATTAGCCATCGTCCACTTATTAATATCATGGTTACATGTATAGAGGGCCCATATTTTCTTAAGGCAGTTGATTGTTCAGGGCATCGAAAAGATGCTAATTTTTAGTTTCAGGTCCTCAAGGAGGCTATTGAGGAAGTTGGGCCACAAATGTGGTCCAAATAGTGACAGATGCAAGACATGTGTGCAAAGCTGCGTGGAGACTTGTTGAGGCAGCTTATAGGCATATTTGGTGGACTCCATGTTGTGTGCATGCCATGAACAATGCACTCAAGGACATGGGGAAGATTGGTTGGATCAGAGCAGTGGTAAATGATGCAAGAAATGTGTAGATGTTAATCTGCAACCACCACACTTCACATGCGCTCTTCAGGACCTTCTCTAAGAAGGAGTTCTTGAAACCTACTGATACGAGATATGCTTCCTATTTCATTCTCTTGGAGAGAATGATTGAGTTGCAAGAATCACTCCAACTCATGGTTATGACAGCAGATTGGAATAGGTGGGCGGAGTCCAAGATAGAGCAGGGAGGAGGGTGAAGGATATAGTGAAGAGTGATGTGTTTTGGAGTGATGCAAAATATATTGTCTCCATCATTGCTCTAGTTTTCCAAGTCATCAGGTATGGGGATGCGGATGCACCTAACCTTGAAGAGGTGTATGAGTGCATTGATTCAATGCTTGATCAAATGAGGGCTGTTGTGCGAGAGAAGGACCTCACATTAGCATTCTACCATGAGCACATTCAGCCAATCATTCATAGGAGATGGGAGAAGCTCAACACTCCCTTGCACATGGCAGCCTATGCATTGAATCCTAAGTGGTACAAGACTAGGCTTGGTAGAGTGACACCGATAGAGGATGCAAAGGTGAAGGTAGGGTTCTTCAAGTGTATTGAGAAGATGTATGATCTTGTAGATGCCAACACGATTCGCACTGAGTGGGACCAAATTTGCCACTCTTAGGGGTTATTTAGATGCGACCAAGATGGATATGGTAACTATGGCGTAGGAGGACCCAATTTTGTGGTGGATTTGCCATGGATCGGTATCTTTGACTACCACTCTAGCCATCCGATTGTTATCTCAGGTTTCTAGTTCTTCAACTACTAAGAGGATTTGGTCTACATATAGCTTCATCCACTCTTTTAAGAGGAACATACTTATCTCTAGGAGAGTAGAGAAGCTTGTGGCTGTACATAGTGCTTTGCGTCTCATTGACCACAAAACACTTGTGTACAAAGAGAGTCTAGTAGCACGATGGGATGTAGAGCTAGAGGAGCCAACATAGATTGATGAGAATGTTTCGACTTCAGATGTAGGGCTGGTTGGTATTAGTTTGGCGGAGCTTGACCATGAGGATTCCAGTAGTTCGAGTGATGAGGAGTTTGGGGATGATTAGAGGCCTCCCTTCACTACATTTTTTGCATTTTGTACTCATTTTGATATCAATGTATCATGCTACTCATTGCAATCATCTTTATGATATGATATTATAATATCATATTTTTGATATAATAAAAATCTCAAATTCGACAATTTCATTTGTCAAATTTTATTTACTTTTGGTCTTTTAGTAATAGTATTCAAGTATTTAAAATGTTAGTATTTGGCAATTTGCAATTTTGCTATTTTACTAATTTGCCAAAGTTTAATTTGAAATGTAATTCTTAAACATCTTTTTATAACTAGTTTTTCAAGTACTATATGTATATCACCGCTGTCCCCCCGCCGCCCCCTCACCGCCCCCCACCATCCCTAAAATCTGTCCCCAACAGGGGATGCGTCCCCGTCAGGAAACTCCATGGAACATTGATGAAAACCCCCTAGCTAGTTACGATAATTTCATCTAGGAATCACCAGTGAGTTGCAAATTGAAGTTTTAGTTTTGGGTTGTAAGCATGGATGATTTTGATGTTGCAAGAAATTGATATTATTTGTTGAGTGTTTCCAGGAGATTTTTGGTGTGTATGAAGGGCGATCTGAAGAGTTCTTTTGCAGCTGGCTGTACCATTCCTAGTATAGGACGTACATCCCTTGCTGGCCGCTCCTTGCTGGTATAATCATTAGTCATTTTTGGTTTTCCTTATTTGCTGTTTGGATGCCATTTTCTCATCCTTGTAGGACGTACATATTGAATGGTGCAAAAGGAAATGAGGAGGCTGGTCGAACAATTGGATGTATGCTGTACCATGGCATTTGAAGGAGGCATGATGATGGCTAGGTGAAGCGCTTGGTTGTTGGGATTTGTTTCTTCCTATTTGGGGGTGTTGAGATCCTCTAAACTCTCCTCAAGCCTTTGGGTACTGAACTTTGATACTTCTTTCAGTATGTTCTTGCAAAGTTTGGAGCTGTTTCTAGGTGGTGAATCAGCCTATGCTTGTTTTGAAGAGAGTTTTGGGTGTTTTCATTGTTGTTTAGGCTCATCTGTAGCCTATTACAGTTGATATCAGACCTGCAGCGTACTTTGTTACTTCTTCTAGAGGTATATTTTATTTTGGATATTTTTAATACTTGATTATCTTTGCAATTTGGTATTCAACACTTTGAATCAATAGTCAAACTTCCTTTATGATGTTGTAATGCATGTGGGCTAACTTTGTAATACCTTGGATGGTAGTACTACCAATGGTTTCCTTGTTCTTTGATGTAATTGCTCACCCCACTGAACAAGTGGAAGTTTGTATTTCTTACCCCATTGAACAAGTGGAGGTATTGTATTTGCTCATCCCACTGAATAAGTGGAAGTTTTGTTATTGCACTCTGTTGAATAAGTGTGAAGTGCTTGCGCTTATTGTACTGTACACTTTGTTGAATAGGCCTTGAGGAGTTCTTTCCTTTCAATTATTGCATAGCACTCCTTTGAAGAAGTGAAATACCTTGGATGGTAGTACTACCAATGGTTTCCTTGTTCTTTGATGTAATTGCTCACCCCACTGAACAAGTGGAAGTTTGTATTTCTTACCCCATTGAACAAGTGGAGGTATTGTATTTGCTCATCCCACTGAATAAGTGGAAGTTTTGTTATTGCACTCTGTTGAATAAGTGTGAAGTGCTTGCGCTTATTGTACTGTACACTTTGTTGAATAGGCCTCGAGGAGTTCTTTCCTTTCAATTATTGCATAGCACTCCTTTGAAGAAGTGAAATTGGCTGGCTTGCCGCCTAGTGTGCTTTCTTTCAAGTTGTTGCATTCTAGTTAGTTGTGTGGTCCTGAACACCGTATGCTCTCACCTTGCCCATCTTGGGAACTGGGTGATCGAAAAGTGGAATGGACTTTGCATTGTATATCATTTTCAATTGGAATTTTTTTCAAAAAATTAGGGGTGTATATTACACCTTCTTGAAATTGCTTTCCCTCAAGCAATTGTAGATTTGGATGTTGAAGTATCTGTTCTCCTTCCCAAGTGGCATCTTTTGGAGGAAAATCCTTTCAATGAACCAAATATTTTTTGATGCTTCTATTTCTCAATCTTCTCTCTCGTACATCCAAAATAGCCTCGGGTACCAAAATCAATTTACCTTCCTTATCCAATGGTGGTAGCTTAGGAGAGGGTGAAACATGCTGCCCAAGTGCCTTTTTGGGGCATGAAACATGAAACACATTGTGGATCTTGCCATGCTTTGGCAGCTCCAACTTATATGCAACCTCTCCTATTCTCCTCACATCCTTGTATGGCCGATAAAATTGTGGCTTTAGTTTCTTTGCTCCACTCTTCTTCGAGGAGGAGTGCTTTAGTTTCTTTGTGGTAGCTTAGGAGAGGGTGAAACATGCTGCCCAAGTGTCTTTTTGGGGCATGAAACATGAAACACATTGTGGATCTTGCCATGCTTTGGCAGCTCCAACTCATATGCAACCTCTCCTATTCTCCTCACATCCTTGTATGGCAGATAAAATTGTGGCTTTAGTTTCTTTGCTCCACTCTTCTTTGAGGAGGAGTGCTTTAGTTTCTTTGTGGTGGCTTAGGAGAGGGTGAAACATGCTGCCCAAGTGCCTTTTTGGGGCATGAAACATGAAACACATTATGGATCTTGCCAAGCTTTGGCAGCTCCAACTCATATGCAACCTCTCCTATTCTCCTCACATCCTTGTATGGCAGATAAAATTGTGGCTTTAGTTTCTTTGCTCCACTCTTCTTCAAGGAGGATTGCTTGTAGGGCTATAACCACAAGAAAAACAAATCACTAACCTCAAAAGATCTCTCCTACTTGTGCTTATCTATATAAACCTTTTGTTGGTTTTGAGCTTGTTGGAGATTTTCCTTAAGTGATTTTAGAATGTCTGGGCTCTCTTGGATCCAATCCTTAGCTTTTGGAACTTTGCTATTAGCAATGACCAAATCCACAAAAGCTGTGACATCATACCCATACAATGCTCTGAATGGAGTCATGTCAATGGACATGTGGTAGGTGGTATTGCTCACCCAAATATAGTCACTTGATCCAAGTTTTCTGTTGCCATGCTACATAGTTCCTCAAATGCCCCTCTACCCACTTATTGATAGTCTCAATCTGTCCATTTGTTTGTGGATGGTAACTAGTGTTGGAGTCAACTTAGTACCTATCAATTTGAAAAACTCCTATAAAACATTGAGAAACTTGCATACTCTTCTTCTTCTTGTTTCCTCTTCTTCCCTTCAGGTTCAAGTTCTTCCTCCGATTCTTCATCCGTCATTGCTTCTATGTTGCGTGCTTGTCCCTTTTTGGAACATTGCTGACCCGACTCTCATTGTTCCCTACAATTCAAACACAATTTCTTCTTCCGAAGCTCATTCTTGGTTTCTTCCACTATGTTGGATTGAGGAGGTAATGTCCTTGGTTGCCAATTATCCTTGTAAAGAGGTTGCTTATGCAACCTTGATGGTATATTCTTGGTATAGGTCTTGTTTGTAGGTGTAGTGTCTTCCAAATTTAAAGCCCTTCGAATAACATCTTGTAGAGATGATGGTTCAAAAGCTCGGACCAATCCCCTAAGTGATTTAGAGAGTCCTTCAATAAATAAAAATGAGTCTATTTTTTAGTAATATTTGGCACCATGACTGAGATTCTTTGGAATTCTGTTACATATTTGTTGTACCCAAACCAAATTTTTTGCTTCATTAAGGCATTTTACTTAAAATAGTCTAAACCTTGTAAAAGTGTTGTCAAAACACAGTTTTTGGGCAAATCAAGTATGGGCTTTTAGTCAGTTTGATGTCTAGAAGATACTGGTAAAATTTGAAAAATTTGAAAATTAGGGTTTTCAGATCCCTATTTTTAGGCAAAAAATCCTAAAAATTGAATCTTGTCAGAATTGATTGAAAATTATTTTGTTTGGCTTATTTCACTTCACGATCACGGTGGTGAAGTCGGAATCAAGAAAAAGTCAGTTTAAGTCTGGTGGGTAGTTTTCAATTTTTTAGGTGAAAAGTTAGGACCTACGAGGTCGTCAATGGCAGATGGCCAGATACTAGGTGTCGAAATCTAAGCTTAAAATGCTCCAATGAAGATTCTATGGCGAGATACGTTCAAAATGATGCTTCGTCACGAAGGGGATTTTCGTCGGGGTGAAAATCATTAGAATTTTTCTAATTCTGGAAATAAAAGAGCCCTGGAGGCTAGGGGCGCCTTAGATTTCAGAGGCCTAGATCAACCTTTTGGGATTTGTCACTTCCAAGAAGACTTCTCTGGAATATTGTCAGCTTCACGATGAGCCTACCAGCTAGTCCAGAAGATTTGTCTAGCACCTGAAATTGAAGATTGAACGAGGAACGAGGGAGATGAAATCAATGAAAATTTGACTAACATTGGAGCGGAAAAGCACCCCTAGAGGCCAAGGGCGCCCAACTTTTTGAGGTACCAGATGAAACTTTTTGACCAAATGATACCCAGGATGTTTGTCTCAAACTTGACCAGGCTTTGCAACGAATTCGTTAGAGGGTTAATTTGAGTTGCTGAATTGTCAGAATTAGGAGTCAAACATGAGGTTTTTATCATGGTCAAAAATGTCAGAAGAGCAAAGCGCCCTTGCTAGCTAGGGGCGCCCAAGGTTTTGGACCCTCAAATGCAGTTGTTTGGGTTATCTGAGATACTCATCTTGTCCATGATGCTTCCAGCTTTCCGTTGCATACCTCAGCCGAGTAAGAAGTTGTCGGTGGCTTGCAACTAGAGATTCAGTGGATTATTAGCCAGTTAGGAAAATGGCCAACTCTGGGAGAAAAAGCGCCCCTGCTAGCCAAGGGCGCCCTTGATTTTGACTTGTCAAATTATGTTTTTAGGAAAAGTGTTCTCTAGAAGATCTTGTTCAATATTGAACCAGCTCCGTAGTGACCCTGTTAGCCAACTTTGAAGTTTTGACTAGTGCCGGGAAACCTAGTTTGAAGGACAATGAAAATCAAGTGTAAAATGATGAAAATGCATGAAAATTGGTTGTCTGATGTGAAAAAGCGCCCTTGGAGGGTAGGGGTGCCCAAAATTTTGAGGCCTCAGAAGTTAGAATTTGGGTTTGGAACCTCAAGGGAGCTCCTTTTCAATTTTGATCCTACTCTTCAATGAAACTGTCAGCCAGTCTGCTGGATACATCAGTCAATCAGAATCAGTGATCGAACATAGGCTTTAGTGGTGTTTGCAAGTTGAAAGAAAATTTCTAAGTTTGGATAGTTGGCGCGTAAAGTCAAAGTTTGACTTTTGAACTCAAGTCTCTTGGCCGCCCCATAACTGGAGTTTGTTAATTCAAATTAAAATAATATTAAATCTCTAGTTTAACTTTTGAGTTGACCTCAAATGACTTAATATTTTCTTGTATATGACAAGTTTATTTGTGCATGCTAAGTTGGCACCCAAATTAGGGTTTTTATCTCATTCAGTTAACTGAAATGGAGGTCCAATAGTATTTTGGCGTCCCAATTTAGGGATTTGCATGCATATGTGACACCTTAACTCATGAATTTTATTTATTAAGGCATTTGGGCGTCCATTATTCTCATCACTGGTGGAAGAAAACACATTTTCTTGTGCAAGCAAGATCTAAAGGTGCTACAGGTGACATTTTTCAATGTTCTTTGCAATGCCAAGTCCAGATTATTCAGAGGAATTATTTTCCAGACTTCATCATTCAAGTGCATGCATTTTAGACTTCATCAAATCGAATTCAAGGCATAGGCATCATTTTCAGAGGCAGAATATAACTTCTATTTTCTATCTCTAAAATTCTTCTATCCTTGTCTTAGGTTTTCTCTCGCATGTCAAAGTAAATGACATCTTTTTCAGAATTTGATCATCTGGGTTCACATAATTCAGCGTTAGTAGCAAAACCCATGTTTATGAATTTTTCGAGAAAATTGCCCTGTTACTTCACATTTTGAAGTATTGTGCTTTTTTTCAAAGATTATTTTGTATGTGGGCCTAAAAGTCAATTTTTCCAAAAATCATCTGGGTCTATTCAGCTCATTGGTGCCTACAAAACCCATGTGCCAGTTTTTCTCGGGAAAAATTGCCCCCATTGCCCATACAGCGCCTGCAGTTCTAATATGAAAAGCCTTTGCATGCCTTAGTAAAACTCTTTTTTTTTGAGTTTCTGACAATCTAGGTTTGCTTAGAATTTAATTCTCTACAAAACCCACATTTCAAAAAAATTCCTAAATTTTTTCCCTCAACTAGCTATTTTTAGCCTCATCTAGAGCCATTTTTAGCTTCTTTTGAAGTTTTCCCAAACATATCCGACTTTACAGTCAAAAGTCAAGATTTTCAAAATGCAATTCATCCCAATAGAATATAAGGCCAAATCGGTCTTAGTTCATGACTTTTTGAAAACCAATGACACAGACTTGGGTCACATTTATTCAGTGGTCAGATTGAGCACGTTGGAAGGCATTGACAGCACGATAGTCAAGAATCTTGATCACTCAGATTTGCTTGCAGCCGCATCTATTCCTATCACGGTGTTTGATCTTGAGTTCGTCCTTGCATGCATTAAGCATCACGACTCATCTACAAGACAAATTAGATCAGCCGATGGGAGAGTGATTTGCAGCCTCAAACCAAGAGTGTTACACCCCGATTGTATAGCTACTATTTATAGGATGTACATTGTAAATGTTGAATCTTTCTGTTGAATAAATTGAATTGTTCTTGTGATCAATTGGATGTATCCTAAATGATTGTCTCTTTATCTGATGCTTCTATCGATGTAAATCTTGAATGAAATTAGCATATTGAGTTATGAAATAATGTTGTTCTAACTTTCTACGATGCTTAATGTATATTACTTTGGTCTTGAGCAAATAACTTCCGTTACCATTTCATGATTTGCAGGAAACAGGTTTGTACCTCGAGACAGAGGAGAGATATCACTCGGGGAAGAACTTGGTCGGGTAAACAGTAATGGATACCAACTGGACATACACACACAAGCCTTAGAACTGAGTAAGCTAAGTCATTGTTTTGGTTAAAGGTAAGTCATCCGTAGGCTTGTCTCGTATCATTAGGAGTCGTGTCTTCTTCTGAATGTGTAAACAAGTGATGCTTGCCAGTATAACCTTATAAATGATAAGTTCTGGTTAGAGGTGGATATGTGTATTTGTACATACGAATACGATATGTACAAGTACCCATAAGTACATTCATGTCGATACAAACGTATTAAGCAGATGGATATGCCATACGTATGTGTCGATATAAATGTATTTATGGATACTTATACATATAGTATATATACAGATATATATACAAGTATACATACCCACGGCTAACGAGATAAATGAATTATATATTGTAATGATATCTTGCCTCTGAAATTATACGAATACATATATATTAATTTACATGTTTAACGTATAATGTAAATGAATATATGTGTATTAATATAATGTTAAGTATTTCAATATATTTAATATTATATTAAAATATTAATATAATATAGTTTAAAATGTATATAATATTATTTAAATTGATAATTTAAATAATTATGCATAAACTATATTATGTAAGTATTTTAATATAATAAACAAATATATTTAAATAAAAGATTTGTCAAAATCAAATGAAATAAAAGTTAAAACATTGTAAAGCACGAATACAAATCTGGGAAGAAATTAAAAATCGCGGATTTCATAAAAATCACGAATTGATAAGAAAACGCGGATTTTTCTAATGTGTTCGTTGAAGTATTAATCTTCAAATATGAGCCTGCATATATGCGCCATTTTTACTTTGAAAACTCTATTAAAATATTAAAGTTTTACCAAAACGAAATAAAGAAGAAAAACGCGAAAATACAGAAGGGAAAATGAAAAACACGCAGGTAACCGCGCGACTAGGGCCAGACGTCTGAAAATGGCCGAATCATCTCTTGCTTGGTGAATAAAATGAAATCTGTACGCCATTTGAGCAAGGAAGAAGTCAGAAATGAAACTTGGCATTTAACCTAACTGTAAAAACGCGCCAGTTGAAAGTTGTCACAGTTTTAACAGTCTGAAACAAATTCGAATTAAAATGAACTTCTTGCTGTCAAACATGGAGGTCGAAACCCTCACCAATTTGATACACGTTTTTAGTTTGAAATATTCTTCAACCTGCTGGCAGTCCTGGCGCCATAGAAGGTGGAAAACAGTTTTAAAATTAACCTATAAATATATCTGCGTTTTGGCATTCTTAGGCACACGAATTTACTATCAAGTTCTTGAGCATTTCATAGCAAAAGGGAGAATTCGCCATAGTAGAGAAATTGTGAAATATTTTGTTAAGGAAAGGTGTTTTCTGATCAAAAGAGCAGAAGTTGAATTTGCTGGTTAGACAGTAAGCTTTGAATAAAAGAGGAGTAATTGGGAATTACACTGTTACTGTGCTAAGCTTTTGGTTTCAAGAATCCAAGCTGAAAGTGGTCTGAGTAAAGGCAAGCGAAAGGGCTGTTTTCTAATCTTGTGGAAGCTAAACAGGCATGCTAAACTCTTACTTTTCATATTTTGCTACTATTTTAGAGTAATCTGATAGATCTCTAAATTGTTGTCTTGACTGGAAAGAAAAGAGTATGATTGTCTTAAGAATGAATTTAAAAAGAATAACAGTATCTTAATCATTATCATAAATATAGTCTTTCATGGCTTTTGTTGTTAATGATGTTCGTATTTCATTAGTTAATGAAAGAAATCTGCATTGTGATTATATGGCTCTATATAATGAGCATATGCTTGTGTTTAAATATTAGATACTAGGGTTGAGTCAAGAATATTTGCAAGATATACTCTACAACTTAATACAAACAACTTAATTAAGTTATTGTATCCCTAGGATGAATATATCCTGAATTAGGGCGTCTGTTGTAGTATCTTGTTTAATAGATTCATCATTCCAGTAGTAAAATGTTGTAGGAAGTCTAGGGTACGGACTACCCCGATAGACCAACCTACGCGTAGAATTAAGATAGCCTTAAGTCAAGTTGAACCTGGCTAGTGAATGTGACGTATGACCTATGTTCTTCGTTGAACGTAAACACTTTGGCCAAAGTAGTGTAAGGAACCATTTAGTTGTTGTACTACACTGTCAGTTCACCGTGATTCCGAAATACAACCTAGTTTGTGATTTGCCGTTAGCACGAAAGCTAGTTTTGTAGAATCGCAGCACTATGTCCAGTTGGTAGTCATTAAAGGTTACCCAACCAATCTCTTCTTCGAAGGGAGGGCCGTTCATTGAAAAATGATCGTGCGGGGGACCGCATTATAAGTCCGTGGTTGGCGGAAAAACGCTCGAGTGATGTTTCTCCTCCACGAACACCCGACAGATGATCCAAAGCTTGACAAGACGAATTCCTGGACCTTCTTATTTCTATTGGTGTCAAAAGCCTACGGGCTATGTATGTATGTATGTATGTATGTTTCTCATCATGCTTTGTAATTTCATTTGAAATGAAATAGATTATGGATGCAATAAATGTTTCTTATTTATGTTTTGAAAAGAAATTGTTGGTTCAAAATGGTATTGTTCTTACTTTTATGTATGAATTTTAAAGTTTTAATTTTATCGTACAAGTGTGTTCGTTACAAAGAGACATTGAGAAGTGCTTTGCCATTCCGCCTCGTTATAATAATTTTGTCATAGTCATGGAGGAATGCGACAAGATATGGCAGGAAGACAAGGAAAGATCTCAAAGAAAGGTTGCACAGAGGTGACTAAAAGAACAGAAGGTGGGCGTGGAGAGTTCAAGGAAGAAATTGCTATCCTGATTACTTTGCTCAATCGGGTTACAGGTCAAGAGGAAGCTCATGTTTTCCGACCGTGGATGTTCTATGTCATTACCCAAATTATCAACAATAAGGAACACTTTGACTGGGCTATGTTGATCAGTGAGGTTATTCATCAACAAATCACAGGATTCCTAAAAATCCACGAGTTTCACATGGTTTCTTGTCTTGTCTACTTAATTGCATTCCAAGGTAATTTTAGAACTTTGAAAACCATCGGAACTCTTGGCATTTAGCATGTACACAAATACTTCCATCAATTGGAGTTCTCAAAGGTTGAACAGGATTTCAAATAGGTGAATGATCACTTCCTAATGAAGATAGTTAGAGACCTTGATAATGAGATGCACATCAGAATTTCGATGGAGGCAAAATCAGCAATGGAGAGTTGGGCAGATTGGTTTATTCAGTTTCCCACTTTCACATATATTCGAGTGTATGGTTACACCGGAAAACCTCTGATGCTACCAAGATATCCTTCTGATAAGGTCCTATTCATGGAGTTCCTGAGACAAGCTCATGAGGTTCATACTTTTCTTCGCAATCGACACAAGCAAGCATTCACCTTTCCTTTTGGATTAGGCATATACAAGTGCAGGACAATAGCCGATTGCAAGTTGATGACCAACAAGTTGTCAAAACTCCATCTCAAGTACCTCAACGATAAACACTCCTATGATCCTTTGGGTCACTATGCAACTTGGTTGGAGCGAAGTCATTCACGTAGGCCAACACTTGAGGAATTTTGGGTCAACTGCGAAGATGAATTTGAAGTATGCCGATGTCACTATTGTAGACTTACTCTTCCTCAGCTTGCTGATTTCCTATTAGAAGATGTTGAGGGTTTGTCAGATGATGACGAGGAGGTGTTACTTAGCACATTCGTCAAGGATTAAGTTGCTCGCCAGCCACTCAAACAACCGGATTGGTACACCAGAGAGAGTACTTCAGTGGAGGACCTGTTGAGAGGAATTATCAAGACTAGCATGTATTTATTGGACAGCAAGAGAAGGCAGAAGGTAGTTCCAGTTGCAGAGCCGCCAGTGGTGTTTTCTTCACTACCTTCTACATCAAGGTCGAGACCCAGAGTTAAGGTTATCATGAAACCTCCTGAAGGTGTCAAAGTTAGTGGAAACACAAAGGGAAGGAGCACAAGTAAGCGAAAGTAGATCGAGGAAGTTGCTGGTGGTACGGCTGAAGCTGAAGCCGGGTCTTCATCTCAGTTCACCATTTTATTAATATTCACGTAGAGCCAGAATTGCCAGTTCGTGAAACTTCAAACCAGTTGATCCACCAGAGGTCAACACAACAACAATAGTTTCGCCTAGAGAAGATGACATTGATCACTCATGTTGGCTTGAGAGGACTTTGGGAAGAAGAAGGCGAAAGCCTTCATATCTGCTTGGTCTATCTGAGTTTGGCAGTCCCTATCAGTATAAGTCAAGCAAGAAGGTCAAGAAGTAGGTGCATATAGAAAAGACTCCTGAGGCAGAGATCATTGTTGAAGTTGCTACACCACCGGAGGGCAAGAGTCTAGATGAAGTTGAAGTTGGTGATTTCACCTTCGTCAAAGCTAATCTTGGCAGGAGCACTCGACACATGGACGTGAGCCTCTTTAAGGTTGCTACAAGTAATCTTGAAGAGCGAGTCATGAAGGACGAAGAAGACAAGGCAACTCTCAAGGCTGAGAACAAGCAGCTCCGACGGTACATCTCGGATCTTCTTCATGGAACCTCGAGCATTGCAGCCATTCTCCCACAACTTCGAGAGACACCTGCAGATCAACAAAAATTGGGTCGGTTAGTCAATCGTGGGAAGCTCTTGGAGAACTGGATTGAGGATTTCATTATTGTAGGCAGATACTTTCTCACAGAGTTGTATCAGTTGAGGTACGATGCACATGATCTTCGTCAGGGAATCTAGTAGCTTGAGTTGACTATGGCAGAGGGCAAACTGAAGGATTGATTCTCATTTCTTAGTTGGCAGTTGCATATGACGCCGTTGTAGCAGATGAGGATAAAAGAAAGCTTTTTGCTTGGAGAGAACAACACCTCTTCAAAGTGAAAATGTATGAAAGAATCTCTACAAAGTTGGATGCAATCAAAGAAGGTGTTGTCGGTGCACTCAAACTTGTGAGCGGATTTGTCACTCAGATCCCGTGCCATTATCTTCGTGAAGATGGTACCTACACTGATCTCGAGGCTGTGCAAACTAAGTTCTAGAATTTAGTTCATGACGGTCTTGATGGTGATCCTGTGGTGGCCAAGTTGAATCACTTCTCGGTGATGTGAACAAGCTTTGACAAGCTAGCTGAAGAAGTCAAAGAGTGCCAGAAGGTGAACAAAGATGGAGAGAAGGCGTTGTGCAGGCAATCTATCATGATGGATAGCATCAAGTGCCAGAGGATGAGACAGTTAATGAATTCTTGGAGGAGATGATGGCGCATGACGACCTAGAGTAGACAAACAGATGAATCCCAGTTATTCCCGAGGATAGAGTCATAAGTAGCAGTCAACTCGACATCATTCTTGAGTTTTGATTGCTGATTTCATGCATGTTTATCTCGTCTTTGGGATATCTTTTGGAGGAGGTCGGACTTTCAGTTAGGATCCAATTAACTGATTATAGTTATCAGTTGACTTTCATTTCAATGAGGACTTGCATGTTGCAAACGTCCATTTAGTATAGTTTAGTTCAGTTAACTGATGTTGTTTTTCCAGTTAACTGTTAGGTTGCATACAATTATACTTAGAGAATAAACTCTTGCATGCTTGCAAGACTGAGTGTAAACTCAAGGAGATTTTAGGGTTCCCTACTCCTTGAAGTTCTATAAATAAGAGCACCCTTGCTCATTTGTATTTTAACTTTTGCTCTTAATAGCTAATTGCTATGCCACCTTTCCGTGCAATATTGCTACTTAGTATTTGTTCACATTGTAATTAGAACTTTTGCTGTGATAACAAATTGTTGTGCCCACCTTGCCATGCAATATTGCTATTTTGTATTGGTTCACTTAGTTAAATATAATGCTGGTTTGATTGTTCATTGTGTGCGTGTCTCGTTATGCAATTTGCTGTCCCAGATTTATTCTTGTTGTGATTAATAAGCTTTGTTTCATATCTACACCTCGGATAGGGGTTCCTCCTCCTTGGGAATTTAGAAATAGAGTTTATCGTTTGATGTTGTGATTAAGAGTCTTTGTTTCATAGCTACACCTCGGATAGGGGTTCCTCCTCCTTGGGAATTTAGAAGTAAAGATTGTCGTTTAAGTGTTGTTTCCAATAAGCTTGTTTCATATCTACACCTTGGAGAGGGGTTCCTCCTCCTTGGGAATTTAGAAATAAAGTTTATCATTTGATGTTGTTACCAATAACCTTCATATCATCCTACACCTGAGATAGGGGTTCCTCCTCCTTGGGAATCCTGATATAAAGTTTATCGTCAATTACTCCCCGCTCCTAAGTCCTCATGCTTTGTTTCTCTTGAGGAAATAAGATAGTTTTAGCATTAGCTTAGTTGTAGTTAAGATCTACAACAACAGAGAAAAACCTTAGCTGCAATGTATTGGTTTTCTTAACCTTGTGCCTCTTCCAGCTGAGTCAAAAAGATAGGAATTAGATTATTTTACTTTTTAAGCATATCAACAAAAGAGGGAGCTTCCCCTCCTAATTTGAAGAGCAGTTCAACTGTGAATAGCTGTCCGTTGCCAATACACACTCCAGAGGTGCAAATTGTAACGCCAACAATATTCTTACACTGTATCTCGTTGTCTTAGTTGTGTTAATTCCTTAAAATGCATCTTCGGGTTTTTTCTATCAAACCTTTCTATGAGTCTTTGTGTAAAGTCAGTATATGTTACAATTAGATGATACCTCTGTGTGACTAGCCCATGATGCCACCATTCATGTTGTATTCCCTCTAAGTAAAGAATGGAAAATTTAATAGCTTTCTCTTTTGTAATGGGGCTAAGAGAAAGATAGGTATCTAGTTTATGAACCCATGCTCATGCAATGACCTTCCCTCAAAAGGAGAGTTATCTTACTTAGTCTTTGCTGCAAATTACTGTTGGGTTGTCTATTTTCTCCTCTTGAGGTATTTCTTGATCTTGCATTATAATATTCTCTAAATGGAATTTGTCTTCTAAGGTCAAGATCAAGTCTTGAGTATGTGTCTATGCATTCATCAAAGTCATTTTCTGCCATGTTTGGTTCTTCTTCTTCTCGTGGCTGCTCATCTCTAGGTAAGAATGTAGGCCGTGTTACTCCAGGTGGTGATCTCAATAGAATTCTATTGTTATTTTCAGAATGGTTTGAATTAACATCTCTTCCATTGGTTTGTGTAGGCCTAAGAGAACTGATTGTATTATTCATATTTTGGAGTGTTTGGAGAAGCAATTGTGTTGTTTGTTCTTGTTGGTGCATAAAAGCCTTCAATTCATTCTCTTGATTTACCTCACAATCACCCATTTTATTCTTTCCTCTACTTTTAGTTTGGTTGCTAGTTGCCTCTAGTTTTTTCCTCTCTTTCCGAGGCTCGTCGAGCTCTTTGGCTCAATTGCATATACTACTTTTAGATTGGTAGGCTGGCAGGAACAATGCTTTGATACCAATTGTAATGTCCCTTATTAGGATATTCTTGGTTTTTTCCCTAAAATGATAATCCTTACTCAAAATGATAATAGCTTTGTCAAAAATTATGAATTTATTATAATATTCAGATCAATAAGTCATATCATAATCCTGAAAATCAATCACATCTTGAATTCTTTGGAAATGCATTCAAATCTGCTGAATCAGAGGTTTTCATCCCTAACTCAGTAGTCGCAATATCAAGGGTTTTCGTCCTTAAAACTCTTAGTCCACCTTGGAAGATTTTCATCCTCGATCAAGATTTGGGTTTTTGTTCCGAGCTTGATAAGAGAAATAAGGGTTTTCATCCTTAGTCTCTCGTGAACTTGGAAGGGTTTTCATCCTCCCTATTTGCAAGACACTTCCTGAAATTCAAGACTGATTGCTTCATGTATTGATAGATTTACTGATGTCTGCTTGATTGATCTTTGCTGATTGATAGTTCTTGATGGATTGATGAGTAAATGCGTGAATGATTAATTGCTTGCTGGCTGATTAATGATCTCTTCACAATGAAATGATCCTCCCTTTATATCTCATTTATGAGGCAGTCACACCCCTTCTAGTCTAATCGCTGCCATAAGATTTTAATTTAATCTTAATTAAATTCTTTTATGCTAGTGTCTCCTTCATTGGTGCCACCTCTATTATTATTTACTTAAGTCTTTTTGGAAGCAGCTTTAATTCCTTTACTTCTGCGATTATTCTCACCCTTTGAACTCAGATGAAGTCAGCATCCTGTTGTCTTTGGCGGGGCATGACAATAGCCAAAGTATAGCTAGCAATCTATGCAATCTCAATTATGGAATAACACAAAACACTAATCACAAATAGTCTCTCATAAGCAATGCACAAGTGATACTCTAATCAAACTCATACAATGCACAAAATGGCATCACACTAGCCAGCCATGGCTTTAAACCATAAATATCAATGCATAGATATGACCATGAACCCACAATCAATACCAAGTATTGGTTAACACATATGTAATCATAGACATATCATGTCAAAAATCCAATGCATACAACATAAAAAGTAATCCATCTACTAAATAGGTCATAGAAACATGTTAAACATAAGCATTAAGAAGAAATCTTGCATTTTGTTTGTAGCCATAGTCAGCTCCTCCATTAGTTTCCTAGTGAAGGGTTAGCACTGGTTCAGCACCAATAGAGGTCAAGAGCTGATTGGGATGGTCCTCTCCTTTGCCTTCACCATGAATATCTTAGATGTATCTTGTTAACTCCTCGGAGTGTACATGCATGGATTCAAAGCTCTCTGTTAGAGATTTCATTTCTGCATTGTTCATAGCAATATCTTCATTAGCTGTAGGAAACCCCTCTATATGATGCTGTAGGTAATGCAGAAGGGATTTCACTAGAGCGGCTAGCCTCTGCAATTTTTTTTTTCTCAATGGAGGCCCTGGTCCTCCTTTCCTTATTATTGATAGTCCTCTTCATCAATTACAAATTTACAATCCATATTGTTGAGAAGGTTCCTGAACCTTCTGTGCCAAAGATATTCTTCAACTTGTGATCAGATGCAGCTTCCACATATGGAGTGCCTCTCATTTCCTTCTTCTCGTCCTTTGTTTAGTAGAGTGCTCACAATAGAGAAGTGTAGAATGGCTGTGAGAATTGTTGAACAGATCCAGAGAAGCAGGGAAGTAAAATGAAAATGGGCTCATAAATAGGTCTACTGAGTCAATGACTGCCGTAATTGAGATCTGCCTGTAGGCAATGAAAGATAATTATTATATGGAATCCTTATACCTTGGTGCATTGATCCCCTACTTAGCAATGATTATAGATTTTTACATGCTCAAAATATAAATTTAGTAGAGTGTCTCATTTCCTTCTTGTTGCCCTTTGTTTAGTAGAGTGCTCACAGTAGAGAAGTGTAGAATGGCTGTGAGAATTGTCAAACATATCTGGAAAAGCAGGGGAATTAAAATGAAAATGGGCTAATAAATAGGCCTAGACTTAGTCAATTACTGCTGTAATTGAGATCTGCCTGTAGGTGATGAAAAATAATTATAATAAGGAATTCTTATACCTTGGTGCTTTGATCCCCTACTTAGCAATGATTAGAGATTTTTACTAGGCATTACTTATCAGAGGGAGCGTAGCAGAAATTCAGACATCAATCCAGAAACTCGGGGCTGTGGCTGAACATACCGTGGCAATGCTTGATTGGAAGAAGAATATCTTTTCTGCAGAACAGAGGCAGAAAGTTTAATGTAGATTTGGAGACCCAAGGTCGTATTCAAGAGGCAACATCCTCTGCTTTAGATGAAGAAACCTTCAACAATAGGGCAGTCAACTCCACAGAGTAAGACATTTTACAATTTGAGGTGGTTTTTCTAGATGAATACAAGATAGGTGTTTGATGTCATGCTAGAAATTTAATCCTCATGTGATTTTCTCCCCTTCTTGCCTCTATAGTACTAATCAATAGGGCCATTATCTGAAGTTAGAAACTACCACCTTTGACTTCTCCATCCCAGAATCCACACTTCATGACATCTAAGACTTGTATTATTGTTTAATCTGTTCGTTGTTTATGGGTGGTATCAATATATCAGTATACAGTTTTTTTTTTTTTTTTTTTATGTTGCCCAGAGCTTTATTAATCTGCCAGAAGTTTTCTTTTTTTGTTTGAACATGCACGCCAGAGTTGTCAGGCCTAATGGTATTACATAGGAAAATACCTGTTTTATGAGAGTTGAAACATCAAACTATTGTTCTGATTATATAAGCTAATGTAAATCACTATAAGTTCCCTGCATTGTCATTTGAATCTAATGTATCTAATGCAGGAATTGGGACCAGTTTGAAACAAACAAAATGCTTTTTGGTGTGGAAAGCACATTTGATGAAGAGTTATACACGACAAAGCTTGAGAGGGGACCACAGATGAAGATTTTAGAAAGAGAGGCTTCTCGAATTGCTAGAGAAATTGAGGAACAGGTGACTAGGAACTTTCATCTAGCGGAGGTAAGCTTTGACTCAAGCTGCTAGTTTCTTGCATTTAGTTTGAACTTCTTTTGTGGGTTCTTATCAAATCTCTTGCAACTACTTTGTTTCTGTGTTGTTCACTTTACATATACTGAGCTTATGATTTTATGATGGCACAGACTTTCTATTTCTCCAATTTAATATTTTTCTTTGCTTTTGTGTCATTTAGGAAAGAGGTAATCATTTTTCACATGAGCTGGACTCATTAGATGAGGAAAGTAGGTTTTCGTCAGTACTTAGAAAAATGGATGATGATGTTGGAGAAGATTATGTAGATGAATATAGAAAAATGGATGATGATGTTGGAGAAGATTATGAAGATGAATATAGAAAAATGGATGATGATGTTGGAGAAGATTATGAAAGTGAATATACTGATAGCAATAATGAGAAAACATTTGGTAGTAATATTGCTTTTGAAGCTGTTGATTCCAAAAAGAAATTCAGGCATGCATACCGACCTTCATCTGCAGGCTCCTCAGAGGTATGCTTCATTCTTCATCTTCTAGAGAGAGTTTCTAAAGTAATCCAAAATGTAGAAAGCAATCAGCAATATCATCTAGATGTAGAGGTGATTCATTTTCCAAAATGTTTACACAGATAGTTGGAACCTAGATTGGTTTCAGTGTTATGTAACCCACAACATACTTGGTACAAAATCCACCTTTGAGGGGTTGGAATGTATGTTTCCTTAAAGAAAGAATCTAAACAAGGATCTAGGAGAAGTCTCACATTCTCCCAACCATTCATGCATTCTAAAACTGAAATAAAAACCATGAGATCAATCACTGTATTAACAGCAGGCAACTGCGAAAGGTATAATCATTATTGCATCTTATACTATTTATATAATCTCCTAATAGGATATATAAGAGTTTCATCACCAATCTCAAGTAATTAAGACTCACAAACAGTAAAGGGCAACACAACAAGGTACATCACTGTCCTTATTTATAAATATAAGTAATGCAGTCAGTCCAATGCCTGTGCATTTATGCCACCAGACTATAGTATTGACCACTATTTATGTAGCGCTCGGAAAATTATAAGCAAAAAGCATCTTAAATTGTTTGATCCGTTTCAAAAAGGTTTTCAAGAAAGTAATATCATTCATAAAAACTTTCCAAAATGAGCTCAATAAAAGAGAATTAAATTGCATTTTATGTATGTAAATAATAACATTGTAATTTATCAAGATTATGCACATGGTAAAAGTATATCACGAATTTTCATATAAACTTGTTCATCCAAACTCGGAAGGGATCAATAATTCCAATAGATACATCTTTTTCAATGCTACGTCATAAACTGAAATTCTACATATCAATGCTACATTAGACTCTTTCATGCAATACTTCTATTTCAAGTTTCAATTAGTGAATGTCAAATACATATTCATATACAATGGGATTTACTAGCCATTCCAGAATGATACACAAGAACATCAATGGCGAATAAAACTCTGAACCTCCAACCGCCGTGACACCATCGGTCTGCTTGCAAGCTGGGGCCAAGAGTGTGATTCAGGCGCCTTTTCCGCCCAACCACGAAGTACATGACTTCCTCGGGTTCCTTCCTAATTCGAAGGAATCCCCGGCCCTGCATAAATGAGCCTAGCAACCTGACACAATAAAACAAGAGGGAACTCTCGATGCATACCTGGTGCCTATATACATTTCTAACATGAGAAAACATATTTCTTGCAACAGGAGGTGGCAGAGACTCAAATACATATATATTTCTAGGCTTTTAAAACAATCCATCTATTTCAATGGTACAAGTGCTTGGCCAAGCATAAATAAAATAAGCAAATGGTAGTTTCAGAAAAGGTAAAACTACCGTCTCTGTGGATCCACCTTCGGCATCCTGTCCCGGAAGTTACCAAAAGTAAAGTATAATAAAGAGCAAAAGCAGAAAGTTGTGCATTTTCCATACATGTTTCATGCATTCTATTGATTCTAAAAGAATTTTCAAATGAGAATTTCAAAACATTTTTTGAATTACATTGGACAAAAGAAAAGAAATAGAAAAAGTTGTAAGTTCAGTATTAAGATAGCATCTACTCTTTTGTAAGTAATTCTTTTCTGATTTGGTAAAGGACTTTGTTTTCACTCCAAGCTACTCTCTTGAAAATGTAAAAATTGCATGTACGTCATGATACTATCAGTGTACGAACACAAGTAGAGGAATTAATTAATTCTTTTGTATGAAACAGTGTTCACAGATTTATGTATATATTTCTACTCTTTCCAAATTCAAGCTGATTTGAAAGTGAAATTCTCAATTTACTACAGGTTTCTGGTTATTAGTAATATACAGAAACATGGCAATTTCTTTCGGAATAACAGAGGTTTGAAAGAAAAACTTGCATTTGAATTTTATATTGTATACCATTATTCAGGAATGTACATCTGTATGTAAGCATAAGACAGTGTGATCAAGAAGATTTTCAGTTTACATGTTTTCTCAGAGGTACTTTATTCTCATTTCCAGCTTCAAAATTGAGATGTTTGTGTATTTTTGACAGAAATCATATCACATTCTGAAGATGGTTTTTTTGTTCAAACTTGCATTTATGTATATATGTATGAATATATATATGTATATATGTACATATACAGCTGAGTGTATATATATATATATATATATATTGTCATGTCCCCTTCTAGTTGACATCTCTCGGAGCACAGGATTAGCCTATCATGCGACCCTCGTAGGCTGATGGATTGTATAGAGGGTCTAGTTGGAGTTGGCTTAGCTTCAGATTGGCATTTTTGATCAGTTGGCTTTCGTTCGGGCTCGTTCAGACACTTCTTGCATAAGTTGCTATTTTTAGCAGTTATTGGCAGTCAGCGTGGGACCCCTGCTATTTTTAGCAGTATGGATTGTTGGTGTTCAGAATCACTTCAGTGTTCGTCAGCTTCAGACGGATCAGGCATCGGATGAATAATGAGAGAGATATTAATATTTAATTGAATTAATTAAATATTAATTAATTGGAGATTATAATATAAAGTTATAATATTTTATTATAACTTAAGTGATTTTGATAAAGGGGTCGCCCATCATCAGAAAGGGGCCATTTGAAGATTAAATTTATAATTTAATATTTGAGCTGAGACTATTGAAAGAAATTAAAAGAAGAGGTCGAATTATTTAAAAATTCCCTATCTTTAAGGAATTCACACTTTTGAGGGATATAGTGCATTTGCCTTGGGATTCGAGCCATTATGCATATTGAGTTATTGAAAATTGATCAAGTTTGGTCTGAGCAAGAAGCTTTAGGGTTTCAGTCTCGAACTCATTGGGGAACGAGCCATCTCCATTGAAAGCAGTTCAGAGGGTGTGAGATAACATCTGATTTATTGCCAGCACAGAGGTTTCTTCATCCAGAAGAGATCATAGAACTTGAGAGATTATTTATTTACAGAGTTTCAACATAGGTTTTCATCTGGAAAGCATATTGCAATCAAGGCGCCTATTCTTATTGATATTCTGGAGGCTTTAAAGGGAGCCGTACATATTTCTATTTGCTGCTGTACACAGCCGTACTTGCTGCAGGCCGTACCACCTTCTTTTGGGCCGTACTTTTGTTTTGGAGAAAACGCCTTTCATTAAGATCATCTTTCATCACTCCTGGAGGCGCCTAAGCATTGGGATCTTATCCGGAGCACCAGACGGAAGGAGAAGCTAAATCTCATGACAGCCGTACCATTTCAAGCTATTTACCAGCAAGCTGCAAACACCAGGTTCTCAATAAAAATCATTGCTTTTATATTGCATGTTAGTGGATCTTATATGTAACCGTCTCAGAAGACTTATACAAAGACTGGCGTCCATATTAGCTATTGATTTCATCATTTTCAAAGTTGATTTATTTTATTGAATTTATTCTTCATTTATTGCAAAAATCGCATTCTTCATTATTTATGCAAAAACACCAAAAACATCAGAAAACGCAAAGACAAACAAAAATCAGTCAGATTCATAAAACGGGGAAACAAGGGTTTCTACAGTGGTATCAGAGCTAAATCCTGCCATCCTAAGGGTTTAGCAGTCTTATGCAGCCAGAACAGATTGGCTCTCACAGGTATTACACACGCAGACGTGCTCTGATTGACGCAACGGAGTTTGAGCAGCAGCCAGAAACATGGGTCGCTGTGAATGACAGGCGATAGAACAGATGTTCCAGAACCAGATTCCTCAAAACCCTAGAGATTAGGATGATGCAGAGGGTTTTGCTTGCACTCCGTGATCTTCGTGCAGGTCAATGGCGGTCCGATGATGTATTGCAGCAGTTGGCAGTAGCACTTCAGAGATTGGGTACTCCTAGGAGACCGTCACCACATCGTGACGATGAGAGGAGTGAAGCAGGGTCTCGCAGGGCACCTAGGACAGCCTCACGACAGCCAGACATGCCTACCAGGCCTACATTTGTGAGACAGGAGGCCGAGGAGGTCTTGGCAGGTGAGGAGCACGAGGAGTTGTTCGCTGATACGCTTATGGCAGCGAACGAGGAGTGGGAGTTGGTACCACCGGAGGTCAGAGAGCGGATCACTTTTGACCGTTTTATTACTCAGAGGCGTGAGCACCACAGAGGTCGACAGGATTGGAGACCTAGATACCAGAACAATGACCTAAAACACGCAACCAACAGGCTTAACCTAGCGATGTTCGATGGTAGTGGTAAAGTGACAACTCAGGCTTGGATTAGTAAGCTGGACACTTTTCTTACATTGCGTCCGATGGCGGAGAGGGATGCAATCAGGTATGCGACACTACATCTGGAGGGAGTAGCTTATGGCTGGTGGCACCACGGTATGGTGACCTTATAGCATGACAGGATCACGTCATACCAGGAGTTTGTGGACAGGTTGGTTGAGCGTTTTGATAGGAAGGATCCAGAATCCTACTTCAGAGACTTAGCTCAGTTGAGACAGAGTGGCAGTTTGGAGTCCTATATTGGTGACTCTCAGAAGTTATCAGTCATGGTTCCGAACATCTCAAAGAGGCGTTTGGTAGTACTATTCATGGAGGGTTTGACAGAGCCACTGAGAGGTTGGATCAAAGCCTTTGATCCTCCTTCGTTACAGGAAGCAATGAAGAAGGCACGGAGTATGGAGTTGGCAGCACCTTCTAGTAGATTCAACTCTAGGAATAATTCATCTTTTAGGGACAATAAGGGTTTTAACAGAAACAGGGACAAATATGATTTTAACAAAGAAAAATCAGATTTTAAAAACGATTCAAAAGGTAAATCAGCAGCTCCACCTTTGGATCGAGAGGCCCTTAATGATCTACGCAGGAAGAAGCTTTGCTTCTACTGTAAAGGTCCCTACGACGCCAATCACGATTGTCCTCTAAGACCTAAGGGCAAGGCAAATCGAGTGATGTGGGCGTATTATGAGGATTCGGAATCAGAAAATTCCGAACAGCAGGAGAGTTCTGAGGATTCAGAGGCAGAGGCGTCAGAGCCTAAGGCAGAGATAGAGTCAGAACTTCAGATACAGGAGGCACGCTTATCTAGCATCCAGCAGGAGGGCTCATTCAGGATTCGTGGTGTGTTAGCAGGACAGAGGGTCATTACCCTTCTCGATACAGGAGCTACACATAATTTCATTGATGCTAGATTCGTTGAGAAACGCGGACTCATCACTGAGGAGTTCGAGGGCATTAGGGTCAAGGTGGCCGATGGATACACTTTGAGATGTGAACGCATGATAAGGGATCTCCCTTTACGCTTGAACAATTATGAGTTCAAGGCAGATTACTATGTTGTTAATATGGGGGATATTGATTTGGTCTTGGGAATGAAGTGGCTTCATTCATTGGAGGAAGTCACTCTTCGTCTCAAGGACATGGAGATCCGTTTTGATGTTGACGGGAAGACACACATATTAAAAGCAATTCGGGACAGCAACATCAAAACAATTTCTTTTCGTCGGATGGAGAGGCTCATGCGTCACGACATGGTAGAGTGGGCTGCAGAGTGCACTTTAGCACCTATACAGGAGGGACAGCAAAAGACAGAATATCATCCGGACATTCAGTAGTTGAGAGTCAAGTATGATAAGGTGTTCAGTGATATTCTGCCAGGGAGACCTCCAGACAGGGGCATAGAGCATATTATTGAGTTTGAGGAGGGCGCTAAGCCCGTTATGATTACACCATATAGACATCCTAAACGGCTGAAGGATGAGATCGAGAAAACGATCAAGGAATTACTTGCTATGGGTCACATTCGGCCTAGCAAGTCACCATTCGCTTCTTCGGTTGTGTTGGTTAAGAAGAAGGATGGAACATTGCGCATGTGTATTGATTATAGAGTCCTGAATAAGAGGACGATCAAAAACAGGTATCCGATACCGCGCATAGATGAGCTTATTGATGAGCTCCATGGGGCATGTTACTTTACCAAAATTGATTTACGGTCAGGGTATCATCAGATCAGAGTCCGTGAGCAGGACATAGAGAAGACTGCCTTCCGATGTCATTGTGGGCACTTCGAGTTCGTAGTGATGCCATTTGGGCTCACTAATGCACCAGCTACATTTCAGTCCACGATGAACAGGGTTTTTCATTCACAGCTGAGGAGATTCGTGTTGGTCTTCTTCGATGATATCCTTATATACAGCAGGACATGGCAGGAGCATCTGGCTCACCTGGAGACCGTGTTGAGTATTTTGGAGAGGGAGTCCTTGTACGCCAAGGAATCCAAGTGTGACTTGGGGATGACCGAATTACTATATCTAGGTCACATTATCAGCAGGAGGAGTGCGCAGATGGATCCCGAAAAGATCCGCCATTATTGATTGGCCTACACCGAAAACCCGACACGCTTGAGAGGGTTTCTCGGTTTGTGTGGATTCTACCGTAGATTCGTGAATGGTTATTCACGACATGCAGCCCCTATGACAGATTTACTGAAGAAGGGTGCATTTATTTGGACTCCGGAGGCACAGGAGTGCTTTATGAAGTTTAAGGAGTTGATGACCACATGCCCTGTATTGGCACTACCAGACTTTACGAAGCCTTTCGAGCTTCAGTGCGATGCATCAGGTGAGGGCATTGGTGCGGTGCTTATGCAGGACAAGCACTCGATTGTGTATGAGAGCCGAAAGTTCAGAGGGTCAGAACGACTTTACAGCATTTATGATAAGGAGATGCTTGCTATAATGCATGCCTTAGCAAAATTCAGGCAGTATCTTGTTGGCAGCAAATTTTGCATTAAAACTGACCATAATAGTTTGAGACACTTCTTGGGGCAGCGAGATCTTAATGATCGACAGCAGAAGTGGGTCAGTAAATTACAGGCATACGACTTTGATATCTCATATATCAAAGGAACACAGAACGTAGTAGCTGATGCACTTTCACGTAGACCATATTTGAGCGCTATGGTTCACATTTCAGAGGACTGGAGGCATATGATAGTGGCAGAGTATGCCAAGGATACTTGGGCTTCCAGCATTGTTGAGGGATCGACAGTTGATACCAGGTATACACTTGTGAATGACTTGATCATTTACAAGAATAGGATATATTTGATCCCAGGTTCTGAGGTGAAGAACATAATCATGCGAGCCTATCATGATGTACCGATTGCAGGACATCCCGGGTACTTCAAGACCTACAGACAGATTCGGGAGAGATTCACTTGGAGAGGACTCAAGGCAGATGTTCTTTAATACGTGCGTGAGTGCCCTGTTTGTCAGCAGAACAAGCAGGAGAACACGTACCCGGCAGGTTTATTGCAGCCACTTCCGATTCCTGACAGGAAGTGGGAATGCCTGTTGATGGACTTTATCACGGGCTTGCCTAAAGCCCAAGGGCGAGATTGCATTTATGTAGTTGTGGATCGGCTTATGAAGTATGCCCACTTCTTTCCGATCACCACAACCTACACAGCTACACAGGTAGCAGAGGTATTCTTTCGTGAGGTGTTCAGATTACATGGATTGCCTCGGAGCATTGTGAGCAACAGAGATAGTCGGTTCTTGAGTCACTTCTGGCAGGAGGTATTCAGACTTTGTGGGACCGAGCTTACACCGAGCACCAGTTACCATCCACAGACAGATGGGCAGACGGAGATAGTGAATAAGTGGGTGGAAGGATACCTCAAAAACTATATAGCAGGGCAGCAGAAGGCGTGGGTCAAATGGATACATTTGTGTGAGTATTGTTATAACTCGACATTCCATATGACCATTCAGATGTCACCTTTCATGGCGTTGTACGGTTATGAGGCGCCGAGTTTTCTGGATTTGCTACTGAGCGACAGTAGAGTGCCGAGTGCTGGAGGCTGGTTGCAGGAGAGTCAGGATACTATGAGGGCTCTCAAGGAAAATATCGCCAAGGCACAAAATCAGCAGAAGCAGTATGCGGATCAGAAGAGAACAGAGGCATTTTGAGGTGGGTGACATGGTTTACCCATGCAGCAGCCTCTACCGTCAGTCCTTAGGAAGAGGGGTTAGAGAAGCTAAGCCATGCTTATTACGGTCCTTTCAGGATCCCGAGGCGAGTTGGAGAGGTATGATGAGCTTGAGCTTGCCAGAGCAGGTACACAATGTATTTATGTATCACCAAGAAGGCGCTTGGGGATATCCGGTGGTACCGCAGCTTTTCTCCCTTAGATGATGAGGGAAAGTTGATCTTAGTACCTGAGTCCATCCGAGTATAGGGAGAGACAGCGTGAGGAGGACTATCAGTGGAATATCTGTGAAATAGAGAGATTTGCTTGTTGAGGATGCTACATGGGAGAGCGAAGATATTCTGCAGCATCCGGCATTGAGATTGCTTGAGGACAAGCAATTTCAGGAGGGGCGGACTGTCATGTCCCCTTCTAGTTGACATCTCTCGGAGCACAGGATTAGCCTATCATGCGACCCTCGTAGGCTGATGGATTGTATAGAGGGTCTAGTTGGAGTTGGCTCAGCTTCAGATTGGCAGTTTTGATTAGTTGGCTTTCGTTCGGGCTCGTTCGGACACTTCTTGCATAAGTTGCTATTTTTAGCAGTTATTGGCAGTCAGCGTGGGACCCCTGCTATTTTTAGCAGTATGGATTGTTGGTGTTCAGAATCACTTCAGTGTTCGTCAGCTTCAGACGGATCAGGCATCGAATGAATAATGAGAGAGATATTAATATTTAATTGAATTAATTAAATATTAATTAATTGAGATTATAATATAAAGTTATAATATTTTATTATAACTTAAGTGATTTTGATAAAGGGGTCGCCCATCATCAGAAAGGGGCCATTTGAAGATTAAATTTATAATTTAATATTTGAGCTGAGACTATTGAAAGAAATTAAAAGAAGAGGTCGAATTATTTAAAAATTCCCTATCTTTAAGGAATTCGCACTTTTGAGGGATATAGTGCATTTGCCTTGGGATTCGAGCCATTATGCATATTGAGTTATTGAAAATTGATCAAGTTTGGTCTGAGCAAGAAGCTTTAGGGTTTCAGTCTCGAACTCATTGGGGAACGAAGCCATCTCCATTGAAAGCAGTTCAGAGGGTGTGAGATAACATCTGATTTATTGCCAGCACAGAGGTTTCTTCATCCAGAAGAGATCATAGAACTTCAGAGATTATTTATTTACAGAGTTTCAACATAGGTTTTCATCTGGAAAGCATATTGCAATCAAGGCGCCTATTCTTATTGATATTCTGGAGGCTTTAAAGGGAGCCGTACATATTTCTATTTGCTGCTGTACACAGCCGTACTTGCTGCAGGCCGTACCACCTTCTTTTGGGCCGTACTTTTGTTCTGGAGAAAACGCCTTTCATTAAGATCATCTTTCATCACTCTTGGAGGCGCCTAAGCATTGGGATCTTATCCGGAGCACCAGACGGAAGGAGAAGCTAAATCTCATGACAGCCGTACCATTTCAAGCTATTTACCAGCAAGCTGCAAACACCAGGTTCTCAATAAAAATCATTGCTTTTTATATTGCATGTTAGTGGATCTTATATGCAACCGTCTCAGAAGACTTATACAAAGACTGGCGTCCATATTAGCTATTGATTTCATCATTTTCAAAGTTGATTTATTTTATTGAATTTATTCTTCATTTATTGCAAAAATCGCATTCTTCATTATTTATGCAAAAACACCAAAAACATCAGAAAACGCAAAGACAAACAAAAATCAATCAGATTGATAAAACGGGGAAACAAGGGTTTCTACATATATATTGCTTTAAAGAAAGAAATACTGATATTCATAACTGTTCTCACGTTTTCTGGCTGTGCACACAGAATAAAAAATATTATACAGGGTTTCATATAGGTGTTGAGCACCACAAAGGGTGCTGGGAGGCCTTCCCTCTCCCATGGGGAGGGCGCGGGCTGTGAGGAGGTCGCGCCCCCTCCACAGGCCGCGGCCTGTGGAGGGCGCGAGCCTCCCCACAGAGCCGTGTGCTTCCTATGGGAAGGGCTGGGGATTAAATCCCTCCCCTCCCCCCTACAGTTAAACAATTTCATAACACAAAAGAAAGATTTCGCCCAGTATTACACTGCATTTAAATTTATTTCAAACGAATTTCGAATTAATTTCTGGTAAAAGTTTTTCTTGCAAGATTATATGCATACATATATATATATATATGTATATATGCACAGGAATACAGATTTCTGTGTATATATATATATGTATATATGCACAGGAATACAGATTCCTGTGTATATATATATATGTATATATATATTTATATATGTTTTCAAATACAATTGAGAGCAGTTTAATGATTTGCAGCTTTTGCAATAGAATGTAACCCTAATCTGGAAGAAAGAGATTGGGTATTCTCTCTATAATGCAACAAATGAGCAGAAGGCTTTTACCCAAATTCAAAATAAAATTGGAAGAGATTTCTCAGATATTTGTAATCATTTTCATAGAATGATGCATTTCATTTCTCCAATTTCTTACTGAAATTTAAACTGATTTAAAAACAATGAATGGAAATAACCTGGCAGATTTCTCCAGTTGCAGATGCCCAGTATTACCTTTTTGTCTCCCTCTTCCAGAGCCTTGGTTATGTGTCTGAATAACGTTCTCTTTTCTCCCCTTAAAGCTTTATTCCTCCTTCCGAGGGTCATGCAGACCATTTCCAGATGACAGATAAATTTTACATGCAAAATCAAGAGGTAGCCACTTGCCGAAAGCATTGTTGGTTTTAAGGAGAATTTTCCCAGAGCCCAAAATTTTCTCGGGACTATTCATTTCTCCCAATTTTGGACTAAGGTTTTTAAACATATGCAAACAAAGATATCTCCACCTTTTAATATGCAAACCAAATAATTCTTCCTTATCATATGTAAATATAATATTTTTCACTTTATTCTTAATTTTCTAATTAGATCAGATTTTCTTTTATTGCACAAAAATAAATGGAATAAACTAAATAAAATAAACCATAATCTTTTCACAACTTTTATGGATAATTAAGTTATATTTCAATTTTGCTATGTTATTATTATTTTTTTATCAATTACTTATTCAAACCATTTATTCCTATATGTAATCAATTTAAAACAATCATATTGAAACAGACATGGCCTAAATGCAACTACATGATTTTTAGGTGCTGTGTGTGTGTGTTCGAGAGCTCGTCCTCTTTTACCCTGTCGGGAAGCTAGCCTTCTTTTCGTCAATCACACTCTTGGTCTTCGACCACCTGCAACTCAAATGCACTCAGGCGTGCAACAACAAAAAATGTATTAGTAACCAATATAGAAATATAAATCTAAGCAATAATTAAATCAACACTTCTATTTCGTTCTATCTTGTATATATATTTTAAAAAAAAAAAATGCATTCATAATTCCAGAAGCAAATATTTTCCTACGTTTTCATACACCAAAGCATTGTATTATATTATATTACTCTAATCACGCATCATCATTCATATAATAAATCCCCACAAAGTCATGGTCAAAACAGCATCAAGGTCTGAGACGTGACAATTTAAAGCCCATTATGAAGAACCAATAACCTTGCTTTACAATCATTATAAGCATTTAACTGAGGCAGAGACTAGGGTACTGGTTCAGTATAGAGCAAGGTTAGTGACTGAGTAATGCAACTTACTAGTCCTAAAACAAACACATTGTCCAAGTAAATTCTAGCATGGTTACAACTTACACCATTGCATTAATTTTAGTTATGTGGCATCCACTAACAAATACAAGTCCAACAATCACATACACGGATAAGCTTGCCACATTAAAACAGGGAACGGCCAAATAATTTCAAGGTATAACACAATGCATTCTTAGATGAATAAGGACTTGCATATCGATTGCCCTACCTTCTTCATGGGACACACCCCTGGGGTCTGTCCAATAAATATGGGTGCCCACAAAGACTCCACCATAGCAACATCCATCCAATTAAGACAAATTAGTATATCTCACCTTTGAACTGTAATGTCCCCTTTTTCATGAGCGTTAGAGTTTAGAGGAATTAGCCTATTCTTGATCCTCGTAGGCTAATAGGGCATGGTTAGAGGGTCCTCTTGGCAGTTACCCAGGCGTTGGTTGGCTCATCGGATGCATTGGATAGTCATTTCTCATGATATTCTAGATGTTGGATAACATAACATGTTTGAAAACATAATGTTGGATAACACACTGTTTGACAACATATTGTTTGATAACACATCATGTTAGAAAACATATTGTGTGGGATATCATATTTGCATTTTATGAGTTATATTTTATATTATTATAATAAAGTGTAAATATAATAAAATATTATATTATTTCTGGAAGCTTCTAGATTGTGGGCCGACCTCTTGGTGAAAAAGAATAAATAGGTGAGGCCAGCCATTGTCTCATCATCCAGATTTGATATTGATATTTGATAATTTCTCTTGTGGAGCCAAGGGTTTCTGCAGATTTCATCTTTGATCATTGGGAACGAAAACTTCCTTTGATTAGCATAAATGAGGTGGTGAAATATCCTCCGAAGGGTTGCAAGATTGGAGAGGGAAAATCAGCTTTCTCATTTGAGCTCAATTTTGTGGCCAAGGGCCAAATTTTGCTATTCAGATTTGAAGGATCAATTGGTTGACATTTTGAAGAGCTAGTGCTTTATCAATTTTGCTTTAGAAGGCTGGGTTTATATCTTGTGCAATCAGATTTGAACATCGGTCATTTTCAGTCACTCATACCAGCTAGAAGGTGCCACAATTTTTGCTCATTCCTCTCCTATTTAGCATCGATTTGACAAGGAGATATCAGCGCTTCATCTTTGGGCATTTGATGATGGAATTACATGCATTTTGAGGAGAGTTTGTGGCGTCAATAATTTATTACAAAGTTCTGATATCAAGCAGCAGGGGCGGCACTGTCTAGGGTGCGATTTCAAGCAAGGGAGAAGAAATAAAATCAGACAAAATTCATGGAGCACTGTTAGATGAATAGGCAGCTAGGCGCTTCATCATTGGAGGCATTTTCATTGCATTTGAGGAGCATCAAATTAATCTACTCAGGCAGCCACCGAAAAATATCCAGGGTCTTTAATATTGTCATTGCATTGTTACATCGTTTCATCATTGTAATTCATGCTGTCATAACCAGCATCCTTTAGTCATTGTAAATGAAAGTAGTTGCATTGTCATATCAGAATTTCTAGTTACTGCTGTAGGTGGTCATTGTACTCAGATTTGGCATTGAAGTGGATATATTTTGTAAGCCAAGAGTCTTGGCATAGCTACATTGATTTGTACTTGGAAATTGCATACATTCAATGGAGATAGAAGCAGCATACTTCATGTTCATTGTAATGTCCTTTATTATCAGCATATAGTTTGTGTGCCAATTGTTTGATGAAATGTCACTTGGTTGTAGGTGATTAGTTTGCTTATAGAAATCATTTATGTGCATTGAAAAGGATCAAAAAGAGACATATTTGCATTTAGAATGTAGTTTAATCATTGTAGTGTTGATTCATAAGCATTTGAAGCATTTTATCATTACTTCTCAAGCATACAATCAGACTGAAATTCTGTACCAGCAAAGATCAGACTTTGCATTTGAATTGTTTGACAATATTCCTTGGGTGCAAAACTTCATTTTTCACATCTATATCAGCAAGGGATATTACATGAACTCAACCAATTTTCCTTGACAATAAATCTCCAATGTCCTTTCCTATGTGTGTACTGTACCAAATCTACAAGGGTTTGCTCATTCCAATTCACTGGAGAAGGAGCAACATAATAGAATGCCAATCTGTTATACAACTTGTCACAAAAGGAAGACCATTATAGATCCCTCAAAAGGGCTCCTCGTTTCTTGGGGGAAACTCATCATAATCAAGTACCATGTAACATGGCGCTAGTCTTGTAACATTAAATAACTCATGTAGTCAATAAACCTTGACCTCTCATCATTAAATCAATCTAATAGTGTTTTAATTTGCACCCTTTAGTGTGAGCCAAAATGGAATAGATGTGCGGTAAATCCGCTCTTTGAGTTAGAAGGGAAAGATCCTTGTAAATTAAAAACTAACCTAAAATTGGACAATATGTACTTGCAGTTTAAAATCCTTATGATGATTTTTGAGGTGGATCATGTTGATGTTTTAGCTGCGGGAGATATCCTTCTCTCAAAAATCGAAATAATAAATGATATATAAATATTATTTTAAAGGCCGACCCAAGATGAAAAGTTGCCTTGGTTCTTGAATGAGGCTGACCCTTGTGAAGAGTCGCCTTGCTTGTGAAGAGGCACCTTACTTTGTATATATGGAAGGAGATGCTCATTCATTTGATCATTGATTTTATTCTAAAGAGACATTCGCACTTATCAAGGAGTCCGTGCATCTACAACAGATCATATTATTGCATAAAGCAGATCGACATTAAGGAGAGATCATATAATTGTGTATTTGCATCTAAGTGAGGTGCGATTCTTTGTTGTATTATATTGGCCTTGTGTGTGGCCAAGATTGTAAGCAGATTTCTGCTCCTTTAAATTCAATATATAAGAGAGATATTTTGGCTGGGCTTTTCTCCCTCGAGAAGGAGGGTTTTCCCAGGATAAATTCTGTGTTCTTTGTTCACTGTGTTGAATTTTCTGTTAATTTGCATTTCTGATTAAAACAACATGGTATCAGAGTGGGTTCAGGGGAAATTTGATCAAAAGCAATTGCAGATTTAAGATCATTTCCATTTGATTTTATTTTTAAGCTTTAGGTGCTTTTAGGGAGTTCGATATTTGAAGCTTCAACTGTGATAGATTATTGTTATAATATTGGAGCAACAAAACAATATAGAGATATTAGGAGGAATTGCGTCTGAAGGCAGCAAGTCAGGTTTAGATATCACTGTGAGAACAAATTTGGAAGTATATGACTGTGGTGTGGTTGTATATGGAAAATCACGAGCTGCTGTTGGTTGTGTAGGTTCTATGTTATCTCCTCTCATTCTTGTGTCATATGGGATATGAGTTTAATGGAATGCTTAGGTCTGAAAAATAGTGTTCATTCTTCAAGTCATATGAGCTTCTGCGCATTGGTGTAAAGTTTGGAAATTTACCTATGGTGTATACATTTGAGGCTTTAGAGATTTCAGGGAACTCTATCATTTACATTTAACAACTGAGAAGAGATTGCAAGACAAGCACCTTATTACATCTATTGACCAACATAAAGAGATAAGACAGATCAAGGAGCAAAAGGATGATGAGAGATTGCATAAGGAATTCAAGCTAGGAAGAGCTTGCTGCATCCTGTGAGGAAGACACGTAGGCTGAAGAAATGAACAAACATGAAGACAGCTTGCTGCCATGGGACTGAGTTGGTGGCACATAACTGGAGACGTTTCTTCGAAGAGGAGGAATTAACATTCAAAGGGAGTCTGACAATTCATCAGAGGCAACCTTGGACGAGGAGGTTAGGAGGTTGATGCAAGTACTTGAAGCTTCAGAGGGAGTCACATCATCATGAAGATCTGTTGTAATGTATATTTCTCTATGACGGAGAAGTATGAGGTGAAAGCCCTTGTTAGTGTATATTTCTCTGTGACGGAGAAGTATGAGGTGAAAGCCCTTGTTAGTGTATATTTCTCTGTGACGGAGAAGTATGAGGTGAAAGCCCTTGTTAGTGTATATTTCTTGTGATCGAGAAGTATGAGGTGAAAGCCCTTGTTAGTGTATATTTCCTGCGGACGGAGAAGTATGAGGTGAAAGCCCTTGTTAGTGTATATTTCTTTGTGACGGAGAAGTATGAGGTGAAAGCCCTTGTAGTGTATATTTCTTTGAGACGGAGAAATATGAGGTGCGAGCCCTTGTCCATCTTTGAGACAGAGATGTGATTCTTTCCACACATGGGAGTAGCCATGGTGGACATCATGTTGAGAGACTCCATGACGACATCATGTTGAGAGGCTTCGTGATGAACCCTTTGTACTTGTGTTTTTCCACACATGGGAGTAGCCATGGTGGACGTCATGTTGAGAGACTCCATGACAACATCACATTGATAGACTTCGTGATGGACACTTGTGCATATGTTTCTTTCCACATATGGGAGTAGCCATGGTGGACGTCATGTTGAGTGACTCCATGACATATCACGTTGAGAGACTCCGTGATGAACTTTTTCTCAAATGGGTGTAGCCATTTTGGATGTCATGTTGAGAGACTCCATGACATGGATATCTGGAAGGATACCTCCCTAGCTAAGAGGGAGTGTTGATGTTTTAGCTGCGGGAGATATCCTTCTCTCAAAAATCGAAATAATAAATGATATATAAATATTATTTTAAAGGCCGACCCAAGATGAAAAGTCGCCTTGGTTCTTGAATGAGGCCGACCCTTGTGAAGAGTCGTCTTGCTTGCGAAGAGGCACCTTACTTTGTATATATGGAAGGAGATGCTCATTCATTTGATCATCGATTTTATTCTAAAGAGACATTCACACTTATCAAGGAGTTTGTGCATCTACAACAGATCATATTATTGCATAAAGTAGATTGACATTAAGGAGAGATCATATAATTGTGTATTTGCATCTAAGTGAGGTGCGATTCTTTATTGTATTATATTGGCCTTGTGTGTGGCCAAGATTGTAAGCAGATTTCTGCTCCTTTAAATTCAATATATAAGAGAGATATTTTGGCTGGGTTTTTCTCCCTCGAGAAGGAGGGTTTTCCCAGGATAAATTCTGTGTTCTTTGTTCACTGTGTTGAATTTTTTGTTAATTTGCATTTCTGATTAAAACAACAACAGATCACATATGGGCTGAATAAACTTAAAGTGTGTATCCTTTTGGGTTTGCCTAGTTTAAAAGGCTGAAATGCTCTTTCGACACAAGGCAAAGGATTTCATGCTTTTTGATTGAAAATAAATTCTAGGATTAGACACTTGGTGTTATTTAACTAAATATAGAGACTAAACAATACATGTACACATACGGAGTTGAATATGCTAACATATGAACACGAGCATTGTGGTAAATTGAATGTCGGAATTAGTATAAAGTCCCAATCTACACCTTTGATCTAACTTGCAATACAAACCTTGCAAATTGGTTGAAGCAATTTAACCCTTGACACATGTAATGAGACATTTTGATAAATATTTATCAGCAAGATAGGCATATGAAATTCTATTGAGTGAATCAACATTGAATTTTGGATTAGCATTTACAAAAATAGTTGGTGAATAGCAACTCCAACCATACAAGGCATGGGAATTACCATCCTTTTCTTCAATGAGGTGCAAAAAAAGAGCTTTTTACACTATTTACAAAGCTACATGAAAATAAATGAAATAAATTAACTAGATTTCTATCCTAACTACAACTGCTTGCATGATCTATGAGCTTTATTACTAATTATCTTGTCATCAATTCTAATTTTACAACATGCGATTGGCAATTGAACAAATGATTTAAATATTACAGTTATTCTTGAAAGCCTCTTGTCTCCCACGTGATTATGAGCTATTTTTAGCACGAATTCAGAATTTCTTGAATGTGGCTTTGGATGATTTATATTTGACTATGCTTTCCTTTGTTCTGATGAAGGTTGGCAAACCCTTTGATGAAACTCTAAAAAATCACTTCCACACTCATATTCTTGATGATGTTTGGAAAACCCTAAAATTTTCAAAAAATTAATTATTCAATGAGCACCTTGCTCAACTTCGAACATCTTCTAATTCATTTTTGTTTCTAAAAATTCACCTTCTCCTCAGTTTGATCACTAAAATTGGATGTTGAATCCTTTGTGCAATTCTTTGTTGGAAATCAAAATTTGGAAATTGGATTGGTCAACAAGAAATACACAATGAATGTAATGTCCCCTTTTTAGCGAGCATCAGAGTTTGGAGGATTAGCCTATCATCAGGTTCTCGTAGGCTAATAATGGTAGTTAGAGGGCCCAGTGTTGGAGTTATCTCGCTCTTCTGATGGTAGTTTGCAGTGTTTATCTCTCCAGTCCCTTGGCATATTCAAAGGCTTTGTTATTTAGGGGTTTCTGGCTTCATTAATATATACTTACTATTTATAGTAAGTCAGTGGGTTGTTAGAGGCCAACCTTACTATTTTTAGTAAAGCACCCTAGTGAGCAGAGGAATTAGTGGGCTACCTTCGGGTGTTGGAAAAATCAATAAATGATAATTATTAATGGAGTTATGGTATTTAATTATTATTAACGTTATACTTTAATAATAATTAATTAATTATTAAAGTGCACAACATTAAATATATTATTGACTTAATATAAAGGGGGTTATTTAATGTTATAAAGTCAAATTATAAAAGTGCTAGATATGGGCGCCCACTTGAGGAATAATATAAAGTGACAAAAACAAATAAGTTATATTATATTTAATGATTATATCTACATGGGAAATCGTGCCATTTGGAAAAGAAGCATAAAAGGCATCAAAAAGCAAATGAATTCATTCTTGATCATTCTTTTCTACACTTGGCTTTTTTTGCTTTGGCATTTGGAGGTGAAACCAAGGGTTTCGCTGCAAATTCAGTCTTGGAGAACGTGGTATCTTGAGGATTGTGCATCCCATAGGTATGAAATATCACCCAAAGGTTGCAGTTATCAGGCGACTTTCATACAGAGGTCACATTGTGCATATTGAGGAGATTATTCAAGGGTTTGTGAAGATTATTTGCCTGAGATCAGAGGTACCACTGCTGTGAAAGATTTAATTGCTGCTAGCATTCTTTCAACAGCCACGTGGGGGTTTGTGAAGGGCCCTACTATTGCTACAGCTGGACGTGTTTGCTGCTAGGCCGAAAACGCCTAGATTTTGGTGTTGAAAACTTCATCAATAGGAGCGGCTGGGTTAAGGTCATCATCTTGATGCATTGTTTTGATGGACAATTCTATATATGAGGGTAGGCATCCAAAAACTGAGGGTTTGCTATAGCTGATCATACCATATCAGATTTCCAGACTTTGTCTTAGGCTTGTACGGGTATGATTATATTGTTGTGCAAAGGAAATGTAAATCTGATTTGAATATGTATTGTATTTGCAAACTATAATAAATCAGATTTGAGTCATCTTAGCGTTAATCTTTGGTATCTCTTTCATTGCATTGTAAGCATATGTTGTTTGCAATTTCCTGGCATTCATTCTCAAAACTCTCAAAAACACCAAAAACTCAAAATAATCATTAAACCAATTTCAAACCAGATAGGCAAATTTGTTAGTAAATATCTCAACAAGGGATGGGATATTTCAATGGTATCTGAGTGGTCTCCTGCCATCCTGTGAGTTAGTAGTTTCATGAGTAAAGAGTTTAAACAATATACCAGAGGTGCATAACAGTGGGAACCACCCTCCGTTTCGGAAGGTGAAACAGTGTCAGGCATTTTGGGTATTCATAATATTGGTAGGGACAGTGACACAAAGAGCATTGTAGATGCCATGGCTGGTAGGGAGAAGAGACGGGCATATTTAGTTAGTCCTGACTCCAAAGCCATAAGGCAGTTCGATAATATGATGGACATGATGTCTCAGTTGATGGGCACGATGAGGCAGTTTATTTCACCATAGCATACAGGTTATTAGGGTTAGACTAGTGGTACACAGGGTTTGGGTCAGCCTAATGTGGTGTTTCAGCAGTCTTCATCTTCTATGGGTTCAGTTCTTAGGCCCAACTAGTCGACCTTCACTCCTAGGGAGGAGCCACATGCCCCACAGGCTTCACAGGTTCAGGTGCTAGAGCCACATGTTCTCACTGCAGGAGATATCACTCGTCATTATGCAGAGTATATGACTTTATGTAATGTCCCCTCCTAGCCTCTGCACAGTGCACACGGCCTTTAGCCTCTAGAGTTCCTGTAGGCTAAATGGTTTTGGTAAGGGAACTCGGTTCCGGTTCTTGGTGTTGGATTTTCAGTATTTCGGAGTACTTTCTATTTTTAGCAGGGGTCTAGTACTGAGCTGCAGTCTTTAGTGTACCCTTAGTGCATATCAGTATCTTCTCGGCTTGAGACTTTGGTACTGCTTACTATTTTTAGTGCTTTCTAAAAATAGTAAGTGTACTTTGGGTACTCTCTCCTTTCAGTTGTGGCATTAGTTTCGGTTGAGATATTTAAATATTTTCTTTTCCCCTTCGAAAATGAGTTATTATAAAGTTACTTTATAACTTAATGTTGAGGGTAAGGGGGACATGGAAAAGTACCTTGGGCGCCTAAGTTAATATCTTAAAGTAGTTTTTAAAGCACCAAAATCATTTTTGAATGTTGATTAAGGGGGTAGATGCCTAAGCTAAGGTTGTGAGTAAAAATTAAAGGGAAAAAATCAAATAAAGCTACATGAGGTGTGGTTTTGAAAGGGGTTTAGGGTTTAAGGCTTGGTAGTCGCCCTAATTTGTGATTGAGCCTTTAAAAGTTCATTTTGAAGCTTCATTCTTCATGGATGAATTGGCTGCTTAAGGAGATGCTGCTGGTTTCTTGCCAGGAGGTCTGATTATCGGAGTTGAGGACGAAAACCCTTGACATCTTGGACTGGTTTCAGCAGTGCAAGACCCGCCCTAGCTGGTAGAAGGGTGATTTCATCCAAAAATCACATATGGGCTACAAGTTGCTGATCACAGACTTTGAAAGATGAAGATATTTCAACATTTTCGAGGTGTTTCTTTTTGGTTTTGGCTTGAGTTCGCTTTCTCTGAGTTTGGTGTGGATTTCCTGGTGTTTTGGTGTGTTTTTTCTCAGCTTCTGGGCACTCTCATTTCTGGACCTGAACTCGATTATTTGCTCATAGCTCCTCATTGGATTAGTTTATCAAAATGGGTGTTGGTTATTTGGGAAGCTCTCCCCTTGGCGCCATCAACAAGTATTAGTCTGCATTTTTTGAAGAAGCCTAGAATTTGTTAGGCCAGATTACCCCTTGTTGCAAAGTGCCATAACCTGGGTGTTTATCTAAGTCTGGTCGGCATATTTTGGAAGTGAGTTTCAGTCTTTTGGGGAGACATTTGAAGGACATCTAAGCTCACTTGGGCATCGAATTTGAAGACCCTTCCTTGATGTATTGGACGGGGCATTGGAGAATGTTGTAATCTGCTGTTCAGGAGCTATATTTCAGGTCTGAAAGTAATATTCTGTGTTGTATTATGCTCTTCAAACAAGATTGCTAATGCTGTTATGATTTTTGAGTAAAAGTAAATGAAAGCTCTTATTTCCATGTTGGTTTCTTAGTGTTATTTTGCAATATGTATGTTATATTTATTGGCATGTTTCAAACTGCAATGGGCATATGAAAAACATAAACAAACAAACTCAGAAAACTCACAATCAGCAAACACTAGGAATCAGAAAAAAAATATTGGGGTCTTATAGTACAATGGTATCAAAGCTCACATGATCCTGCCATCCAGTGGGTATTATTGATTCATGAGCATCAGTAATAGGGAAAGAAGATATCAGGAGAGGGTTAGAAGGAAAGAGGAAAGTTTTTGGGAGCATTGGCCATCAACTAGTGATACATCTAGGTCTGAAATTTATTCAGCTGAGACACCTAGATCAGAAAATCAATTAGTAGAGTCCTCTAGCTCTGAAAACATGGGAGATAGGAGAGGTGAAGAAGAGAGGAATGAACCACCACTAGATAGAATGATGCTTTTGTTGGATGCTTTGGTTACGGGACAAGTTAGAGCAGAGCAACATGCACTAGAAACAAATCAACAACTAGTGCAGTTAGTACAAGAAATGGGATAAATGAGATAGGGGAATGGTGTAGGTCAGCATAGAGTTGGTAATCAGCAGGATGGGGGAGGTATGGCAAGACCCCTTATGCCAAATTTACCTCTGAGGTTAGAAGCACCAGTTGAACTCACTCTAGTTGAGTAGCAGGAATGGTTTAGACAGGATTGACATGATGCAGGGCCTGGGTTTCAGCAGGATATCTCTCTTAGAGAGTACATTGACTTGAGAATGAGGCATGCAAACACAAGGGTAACAGGGACCAGCACAATGACTTGCGTAGGAAGGTTGGAAAGTTAACACTCCCATACTATGATGGTTCCAAGAAGATGGCAGCAAGAGCATGGGTTCAAAAACTTGACACATATTTCATTAAACCCTATGCCTGAGGTGGAGTCAATACAATATGCATCCATTCACCTTGATGGTATTGCTCACGAATGGTGGTACAACGGAATGGTGACTTTGGGACATGCACAATCACTTCTTATCGAGAGTTCATTGAAAGGTTGATTGAAAGGTTTGATAAGAAAGACCCTGAATTGCACTTCAAGGAGTTAGCTCAATTAAAACAATGGGGTTCAGTGGATTCTTACATTGCAGATTTTCAGAAGTTATCAGTGCTTGTGATAGATATTTCAGAGAGGAGACTTATAGTGTTGTTCATAGATGGTCTATCCGATCCTCTAAGGGGTTGGATCAAAGCCTTTGACCCGCCTACCTGTTGATGTGGTTTTTGTGACCATACCAAACAGCAGAACAAAATAGTTTTGGGGCTACTCCGTTCTCTCTTGATCAAAGTATTCCATGCGCTAAGATTGCAAGAAAGTTCGCATGTTCAACTCCAAGGTTCCTTAAGTGCGAATAGACCCAGTTTGGTTGATGTGTATTGCTGTGTTCGTACGAGGGGACTTACACAATTGTCCAGATTTCTTGCAGTTAGCAGCTAATGTATGATTTTGAAGGGGATTCTCGCGTGTATGATTTGGCAATGTGTATCTTTTCCTAAGAAATGTACGGAAAGTAAAAGGGGTAAGGCCTAAGAAACTTATATTCTATTCTAAATGCAGGGTATGTGGGGCTTCGTCTCAATAGACTTCAACCGGATTTCACCTAGCCTCCGTCGGACAGCCTCAGCAAAATCGGTGCAATCTTCAAAGGGGATAGCAAAAGGTATTCAAGTTATAGTTTAACATACATACACCATCAGAACAACGCATATAGGTATGTAAACCACAACCGAAGTTAAACACAAGATAATGTCCAGTTGACCACGCAAGGCGGACTTATCATCAACAAGCCGCTAGTGGTATGGAATAAAACGAAGCTATCTCAATAAAACACCACACACCGAAGTAAGCTATTTGCATGAATTAAGCTACTTGGATACGAAAGGAAGAAGAAACCTTGCTAGCATTTCATGACAAGACGAATTCCATCATCAATGAAAAGATCTATTATCATAAAATGTGTTACACAACAATCTCTTCAAAAGTTTTCAAAGGGAAAACTTTCTCTCTTCTCCAAATTGTGCAAAAATGCTCTACAATACTACACTATCTAGCTCTAATGCTCTCTCCAATTCTAATCTGATTAGTTCTGATCTCTAATGAATTACAAATGAGGGGACTCCCTTTTATAGCTAGCTAAGTCCCAAAGGACGGCTAGGGTTACAATCAATAGAGTGGCCAGAATCGTGCCACCTCAGCCCTAACCCTAAAAACTGCCAGAATAGGAGTGGTACATTAAATGAATCAAAGATTCCCACTCACTCCCAAAAATAGAAAAAGGTAATAAATGCTCCATATTCAGTCTTCTAGAAGATCCTCGTCCAGTAGTGTGTTCCCATTTGCCCTCTCTCTGACTGCCAACTCAACAAATCTGCTAAGTACGGCCTCAACCTCCGAAATAAATCTGTGGAACACAATCTAACCGAAGTCCTAACACCGTGGATCAATGTCAGGTTCTCGCATAAGATTTTCCAAGGCCTAAGGAGTCCTCATGTGGTTCGATCAAAGTGGAGAATGTAGCAAGATTCTCAAAGTCATCCTGTACAAAGGTCTTAATGTCCGCGAAGAAAGGCACCAGCAAACCCCTCAAATTATCAAAACTTATTTCATCTGGATTCAGCCGCCTAGCAAATATGGCCTCAAAGGTGTTCTGAACTCCATCTATGATATTGGCCATAGCCCCGCGGAACCTTTTGGCCGACCACTGCGGCCGCGATCAAAGAAGCCACTCGTGATAGCCAAGAATACCAATCGAGAGAGTCTCATCGGGCTATTCGGCTCAATGACACTTCCATCAATCAAGAATCGCGAATGGCACATGCCTCATCGACTTCAAGACTGGATCAATCTTTTACTCGATAGATAGGAGGACGTTATGATCCACCGCATCCATCCGTGTCAAAATAGTAGAGGCCTGTTGAAAGGCAAAGGCAAGGTCCTCCATAAATTTCTCTGTCTCAGTACGAACTCCTGTGACCCATTTGTCTGCCTCCTGTGCCATCCTCCCCAACTCTACTAAGCCGCTGATCGACTCTCTAGGAATATCCGCCGGAGGCTCTATCACTGGTACATCCTGCCCTCGAGAACGAGACAACTGCTGAACATATCCAATTAAGGCTTTGTGTTCTCGTTTCAACTTCTTATACTTCCCTTCTTTCTTGAATAATCTATCCTTGAGGGCGAGGAAGGAGTTATCACACTGCATTAACTGAGCACCAAGAGGGCCCTAAATCCAGAGTGGTGACCACATAATTCTCAGGAACCGCTTCATTCCGGTCACACTCGACTCGTGGGACAGCAACGTGAAGAGTACGAGAGCCATCCTCATCGGTGGAGATCCTCGAAAATTTTCTTGCCTTCTTCGGTGGAGGAGCACTGATCCGATTCAAAAATTCTTCCATCTCAACTGCTGGATCAATCTCTTCACTCGGGCTTCTTCTCATTCTATCCTTTAGCCAATCGGGCACCTCATATACAAGATCAAGGGTCAGCTGTCTCGCGGCTCTCAATTCTCTAACCCGTCAACTTCTTCTTCATTCTCGGGCGAGGCTCATCGCCCTCATGGGCCGGTGCATCACCGACACTATATCATCATCATCGCCATCGCTCATGGTCATTTAACTCCTCAATAAAACCGAGGGTCGTAAGAATAGTCCCTCATCATCCTCGCCGGGATCCCGCCGGACAACCCTAATGTGCACATTGGCACTGCCAATTGACTCCTCTCCGCGGAGGCCGACACATCATCCCGGTATCACTGCACCGATTCACTCTAATTCTCTGACAAGAAACAAAGACACCTCCTCGTGATGCTTGAGAACGGTTCCAGTTGCGCCACCGCGACTCGCGTGGGAGGCCTGGCCGAATCCATTTCTTTCTTCGACTCGTCCTCTTGTGGATCTCGGGCTTCTTCCCGTGGTGGGCCCCTGATCTCCCATCAAGTTGTAAGTCAAGGCAATTGACCTACTTTTCAACTGTTTCACTTATCAACCCATTCCAGGAATGTCATAACCGGATGGATAGAGTAGTATCTTAAATCAGCAACTCCTGCCTCAATTAATCCACGTGGAAGCGGAGACTGAATACTGTGATAACTGGATGCACCAAACATCCATATCCCCATTAACCCTCGGGTCCGAACCGGAACCACTCACACTCCCCGATTAGAGTAATCGGCAACCGAGAGAACATTCTCTTCCTTACTCAATTTCATCAACTCAAGATCAGCCCAATAATCTTATGGTGGCCTTATGTTTGAACTCTTCCGACATAACCCAATTGATGTTATGGTGCGGGTCATAATGCTGTCGGCTTGTATGATATGAGAAATGATAAAATTGAAGCTCATTCTCAGCTTCTCTAGCCGCCTGTATCGAAGGACACGCCTCATCCGAAAGGCTTCCATCACAATTGGAAACTCTATCCCTCCTTTCTTCTTTCTTGATTTTGTCAAAGGCTAGCAACCGCCTAGATATTCTCTAGCATTATTATCTTATTCTGGTTGGGTACTTAGGCAGCCTATATGGGTATGAAGAAAATCCTTGGGTGTTCTTAATGTATGAAAAAAAAAAAAATCTCGAAATTGTATAAACCAAAGACCCATACCTTTCAATTAGCTCCTGCATTTCTAGAGATTCTGTGGTGTAACCGCTCCTGAAGCAGCCTCGTGATGTACATGGTGAATGAATCGTTGACACGCTTGTAGTGGGTTGTACTTGATAGGTGCAACTGTGTACACGCCTCATGGATTTTGAATTGATGAGAGCCACAACCGACGGGTTCTTTGTAAGAGATTCCCCTGTACCTCGTCATTCGTGCCAACATATAAATAAGGTAGGAGCTCATGTAAAACGTTTTAGTCCTCCTCAAGCTCAGGAGCTGCTCATGTATACTATCGCTGATCATCTCAGCCCAATTGACATAATCCTTGCCCTCTAGCACCAGGTTGATGTAGTAAAACATCCAAGGCTCGAAAATGTAGGACTGTGGGCAACCACCAACCCTGCTCAGCAACATGATGAGATCACAATATTCTTGTTTCAGGTCCTCTGCTATGATTTGCTTCGGTAACTTCGTTCGAGAAGGCTTAGGAGTGCTCATCCAGTGGGTGTTAATTGTGTCCATGCACCTCTCGAATGTGGAAGCATACATCCGCTCAGCCCGTTCCCTGGACTTGTAAATTGCGTTCTCGTGTAACGGATCCCGGTAAAGCTCTACCAATACGCCGGAGTAAGATTAGCAAGTACTTGGCCATCCGGTGTCGTGGATCGACCGTGTTCCTTCAGAGTAGCTTGGCGACTCATTATCAACTAACATCAGATAGGTCAAGTGGAAACCAAAGAAATGTGATATAATCCATCGCGACGATAAGTTGTGCGGCGGACCAAGCCCGATGACTTCCCAGTAATTCAACAGCCTGCTTCTGAAGGTTCCGTGCTGACAGAGCCTGCTAGTGTCTCATTAACTTGCCCACTTTTGAAATAAACTGACTGCATGAACGCTTTGGCCGAGCTTCTTGATCACAAATTTTGTCTGAGGCACCATTGTCCTTTCCGGTTGTCCTTGCTTCAGCCATCTGCAACATAACAAGCATTCATCAGCAATTAAATTTAATAAAATAAGGCATGATAGGGGCTGCAGTCGAATTCTAGAAGCTGCAATAACTCTCGTGTTTGCAAACCTCAGCTTCTTCTCTTGAATATATTCGAATTCCGACACTTAGAACGGATTTCTAAGTGAACTCTGATGATTTCACTTCACTATCAGCAATCAGCAATTTAAACTTCTTAACTTTGCACTTCAAACCAGCAATCAGCAATCTTACACTTTAGCAAGTTCGTACTTTTCACTTCAAGGCGCCCCTCTTATTGGCAACTTCAACTAAGCTCAACAAATCAAATTTCAGACTTCAGCTTCAACACTAGCAAAGGCCGTACCTCTTCTACTTCAGCAATGGCGTACCTTGACTTTAGCAAAATACTTCTATACTTTAGCAATGGCGTACCTCTTTCAGCTCTCAGCAAACTCAAGGCGTCTCCTTCTACCTCCAGTGCAAGCAACCTCAAGGCGTCTTCTTCAGCAACTTGCACTTCTCAGGCAAATTCAAACTTCAGCAACTTAAGGCGTCCTTTCCTCAACATTCAGATTTTAAACTCTCCAAGCAACAGTTCACTGCAACACTTCACTCTCAGAGCAAGTTCGACTTCTCCAGCTGTGAAAATGAGTGAAAAACCTCTCCATTTTATAGCTAAAATTCGAATTCTAGAAGAAGTTAATTTTAGCCAGTGCCATTAAACTCCACTACTCCACTTCAAGAATTCGAATTTTCCCTCTCTGGTGCTTCTGACACTTGTCTCCAGTCGTCGGGAATATTATTCTTCTAGAAACTTGACTTTGACTGGCGTTTTGATTTTACTTTCGAAAATTAAATTCAAATTCACCATTTTTGAATCCACCAGCCGGAGCTCTGTCACTTGAATTCGAATTTTTAACTTCATCATCTGCTCTGGAAAATTCATCTTCGAAGAATTTAATCAAAATTATCTAGGCAACTCACTTCAGATTCATCGTTCGAAGAAAATTCATTTTGAAACACATTTTATTCGTTTTTGCCTTAGAAAATTTAAAATTCTCCCTTAGGAAAATTCACAATTTGAGCACTGATTAAATTCTTCACTGAAAAAGTGTCGGCGAAGCTCAGAAGACTTGGAAATCTGTTCATCATCGCAAATGTTCAGTACCCAGAAGCAAATTTTCTTCAGAACGCCTCGAATCCATGGGTACCCAACGAACGGGTTCATTTAATCTTTTTCAATTTTGAACCTTAGAAAAATATATTATTTCCATCATTTAAATTCATACTTCGCCTGCGATCACTCTGTGTTGCTCTGACTTCTTGAAAAATTTGAATCATCTTGTATTATCATCGTCTCTGACTTCATCACTGGGAAAAGTTGCTCGTGCTTCGGAAAATTTAATCATCTTGGTTCTAGGCGTATTTTCTAAGGAAAAATAATTTTGCCTTAGAAAATATTTAAATCATCTCTTGCATTTTGAGAACTTGCCTTAGAAAAATTTTGAATCCTCTGCCAGTGGAAATTTTTTTATTTATCAACTTCATTTAGAAATTCTACATTCATCAAGCACGCCCCACTTCATTTGTATTTCACTCCACACTTGGAAAATATTTATCCAAAAGCCCAACGCCTAGGCAAATTTTTCAACACTTAGAAAATATTTTATTTTCCCCCTGAGGCGCCTAGCACACTTCATTCTATTTTCACCACCTTCAAATATTTCAACGCCTTCAAGATATTTCTAACACCTTATAACTCCCTTACTCATAGGCGCACACTTCACTTAGCATTTTATTCTCAACACCTTCAAATATTTTCTAACACACACATCACCCTTCAACGCTTTAGGAAAAATCTCCAACACTTTATAACCTTAGGCGCACATCACATTTTGAGAGGAAATTCCAACGCCTTCAAAATATTTAAAAGTCATCTTAGGCGCCTTACATACTTGGAGAAATTCCAACGCCTAGCAAAATTTATCTAAGGCCCACCACCTTGGGCGCATTCTTAGTGTGGAGGAGGATAACGCCTCACTTTACCTTGAATTCACCACGCCTAGATAACATTTTTACCTTACTTACCACTTTTATTCATCTTTTACCATCCAAACTTGGGCGCATTTGAGCATGTCCACTGGATGACCTTTCAACTTCACTTTTTTGTCTTGACATGCACAAGTTTGGGCGCATTTTGCCTATGGAGGAGGACGAGATTCTTTGACCTTGTTGACTTTCTCTCCCCTTGAGCGCATTTTGATGTGTGTGAAGGATGAAACTTCTTCCAACGTTCTTGGGTGACTCTTCACCTTCCAATTTTGTCCTCACATGGCCCAGTTTGGGCGCATTTTGCCCTTGCTGGTGGATAAGAAACTTTGACTCGTTTGACTCCTTGCAACCTGGGCGCATTTCACCCCCTGTGAAGGATAAGCTTGCATCTTGGGCGCATTTTGATGCATGAGGAGGATTTTCATGTTTGACTTTGCTTTGACCACTTTGTGAACTGGGCGCATTTCACCCCCTGAGGAGGATGGGCGCATTTTGAGGGGTGAGGCGGATTTTCATGCCTTAGAAACTTTTTCAACTTTTCCCTCTTCCTTCTTGGGTGCATTTGGCCCCTGCTGCAGGATAAAAACTTTGACTTTTGTTTGACTTTTCCTGCTTTGGGCGCATTTTGCCCTGTGTGAAGGATAAACTCACACTTAGAAATTTTTCATGCCTCTAGCTGAGATGGGCGTATTTCCCTATGCCTGCTGGACGAGACTTCAGACTTAGACAAATTTTCATCATCTTTTGCCAGCTTACGTGCCCTGCTATTTATAGTAAGTTCTCTCAATTTTGCACTTCTGGAGCTCGGATCAACTTGAAATTTCAAACATAGCTTCTTCACAACTTTATCAACTTGTCGGCACTGCCACTTTTAGTCACCCTGCTATTTATATCCTGTTTCTGAAGGTGACTTACTATAAATAGTAAGCTCATGTTTCTGATAGCTCCCAAGCTCTGATTGAGTTGAAATTTGAATGAGGCGATCCTCACCACGTGACTCCATTATCGACACTCCATGCATGCAACTGATTTACTATTTTTAGCATGTTTCCAATCTGACTTACTATAAATAGTAAGTGCTCCGCTTGACTCGAATTTCACCGCCAGATAGCTTGAAGGATGTTGATCGCGATGGTTTACATCGGTTTTCAAGATTTTGACTTTTGATGCCTATTTTTAAGCGAAGCCGGAAACCCTAATTTGCAGAATGCTGCGACAAGACTCGCTTGTCCTGTTTCTCGCTGCTATCTACTGCGGATCTCCGAATCGAGGCAATGGGGCCGACACACTGCTAAAATAGCAAGTTCCTTTGTCGAAAGGAGAATCCTCATTTGCATGTCACACCATCGCGAAGTCTCGAAAACCCATCGTCGAATGCAAAGAAACCTCGACATGCAAAAGAAACCCTAAAAAATAGCCTCGGAAGAATCCCGAAAGTGGTCGTCTCATCTTGCATGTTATACCATCGCGAAGGTCTCAAAAAACCCAGAAGGAATATCCAGACATGCAAAGAAAACCTCTGCATCTGGACCCTGAAATTCGTGCCGGAAGCCAGACTGCTAAAAATAGTAAGTCGTCTGTTTTCGCTCAAATTTGGCATGCAAGCAATCTGATATACTCTGAATGCAGTGTGATGATCGGAATCTCAAAATAGCTGACAAATTGCCTTGAATTTCACACTTACTAAAAATAGTAAGTACCTTGGAATCTGATGAAACTTGGCGGGAAGCCTGCTGGATGTCTGCTGACAACAATATTAAGTTCAATTTTCAATTTTCTCACTTTACTTGACCTTGGACTGACCAGAGACGATGAAACCCTAATTTTAGACTTGGTCAGTATTTTCGCGTTTAAGCTCAATGACGGACACAACCCCCCCGAAAGACGGACATCAGGAAAGAGACAGAGCGGGAGAGAGAAGAAAACCCAAGCCAAAAGACCGAAACGGAGCAAAAATTAGGGGGTCCCCATCTTGAATGGGGCGATGTGTGAAAAGGTCACAACACTACCCTTCAAGAAGCCATCAAAAAGGCTAGAGACATGGAGACATCATCCTTTAAAATTAAATTTCAGTCAAAGGGTTTGCTGCAAAAAAAGGATAAGGACAAGAAAATCAGTTCAAAGGAGCATGAGTAGCCTAAAAAACAATACACTAAGATAGATAGTGAGACCCTGAATGAGCTTAGAAGGAAGGGGTTGTGTTTAACATACAAGGAACTATACACACAAGGCCATAAATGCTCAACCAAGCAAAAGCATTGCTTATTGAGTACCAATCTGATAAAGAAGTTGCATTAGAAAAATCAGACTAGCAAGCTGATACAGAAGAAAGTGATGATGAAAAAGCTTCAGAAGAGGGGGAGAAGATGGAGAACAATGATGGGAAGCTAGCCCAGCTTCATAGCTTCTAGAAAAATGAATCTCTATGCATAAGAGGAGTGGTCCAGGGACAACATATGGTAGCTTTGATTGATATAGGGGCTACGTGTTGTACACAAACCAATTTTTTTGCTTCATCAAGGCATTTTGCTTGAAATGGTCTAAACCTTGCTAAAATGATGTCAAACACAGTTTTTGGGCAATATCAAGCATGGAGTTTTGTTAGTGTTTTGTCAATTAAAGGCAGTTCTATTGATCAGAACTTGAATTAGAGACTCAGAACGAAGCATTTCACAATGGAGGAGCATTTCATGGCGACAACTATACTTCCGTTGGTCATTTTAGTGGCCAAGGCGAAGTTTTCAGTAGCTAATTTTTGAAGATTTCTTAAAGAAAAACAGAATTGCGCACCTGTAGCCCAGGGGCGCCCTTCTTTTTGAAGGCCTAAATTTTGTGATTAATGCTTAAGCATATAGTTAATCTCTTCAGAATTAGTTTGCCTATCCGATGAGCTATCTTGCGAGGCTATCCGAGACTCGTAACTCTGATTACTGGCGACAAAAGTTGAAAATTCCAAAGTTGCAGTTTGTAGAGGCTTGTCCTTTCCCAGCTTTAGCGCGCCTATAGCTTAAGGGCGCCCTTCTTAATGAGGTGTTGGATCTTGGCATTTTTGATCATTGATGCAGTCAATCTCTTCACGACTAGTCTGCTTATCCGACGAGTTATCAAACACAGTCATCCGAGTCCTAGAGCTCCAACAGTCAACGTCTGAAGATGAGCTTGTAAATAGACTTCACATCCTTGAGCTTCTTCGTTGCGTTTCCAGTGCGCCTGTAGCTCAGGGGCGCTTTTCAAAATGACCCTTGAGATGATCCAGTTTGCTGATAAGGTCTTCTTGACATCAGTACTACTCTAGTCCAGCTTCGCGTTGCACTAAGTTGCCTGTTAATCCGACATTCTGAAAGATCGTGGCAGAGATTCTACCAGGCACGTAAATAAGCGGACGGACTGGCATAAATTTTCATTGTATTTCTGTAGGCTAGAGGCGCCTAGTCTTTAGGCCTGTCAGATGAGGTTATTGACGTTCAAAGTCTTCACGAGACTTGAGCGTAATTACTTTATCTATTCAACGAGCCCAGCCGTCAGCCTTCGGGATTCGGCAAACGCTCGTACGTGCGAGGTCTTTGGTGAAATACTGAAAAACGAAGACAGCTCAGAAAATGGCTAAGTCTGGTCGTCTATTCCATCTTGGGAAAGGCGCCTTTCTTTTTGAGGTCTTAGAAGTAGTTTTCTTGCTTCGTCACCTCCATAGTCTTCTCTCATAGATCCTTCTGGCTATGCATCAAGACGGACAGTGCTCGAATCGGGCTACCCCAGCTCCAGATATCAGAGGTCAAAGTAGGGCATCTGGTTGTGAGTTGCACTTTCGTCAAAATGGTGTTCGTGCCTTTTCAAGCTAGGGGCGCTTTTACTTTAGGGGTCCTTAATGTAATTTTCAGATGCCTTGCGTATATTCGTTAGATGCGGAATACCTCCAGGCATGCAGTGAGCTTGGTTGCCTGTCAGCAAGGTTCACCGTTCGTCGACAGCGGCCGTTTGAAGTGTCAGATGGCAGTTTGAAGAAATGACCAAGTCCGATACCTGAAAATCAATTTAATCAAGGGCGCCTAATTCTTTGAGGTGTTAAGTGATGGATTTTGCAGTGATGACTCCCAGCAGACATTTCTTCCTTGTTCTGCAGGCTTCGCAATGAATATCCTTGTTCAGTCTCAGCATCACCCGGTCACCCGGAAATCAGTGTCGAAGATGGCCAGTTGTAACTTTGTAGTCAGCTACAAAGTAGGAAGTTAATAAAAAACGTAATATCTTGAGCAAATGGACGCCTATAAGGTCAAATAAAGACTTTTTGAAATCAGTGAAGTTCGCCGGTGAATCCAAGTGCTTTACTTGGTTTGTCAACTGATTTTAAATAATATTTAATATTTATTTTTGCATATTTAAGCATTAAATGGTGATTTTCTAAAATTGGCGCCTCTTTGTGCTATTGCATAATGAATATTTTATTATTATTTAAGTTTCGAACTTGAAGATAGTGTCAGTGTAACTGGAAGGGGTCCAATCAGAATCATTCTATTTCAGTCGAGGTTTTAAATCTTGCAGTCAACAATATGGTGCGAATTCTCTTTATTTAAGCATGGCGCCATCATTAATCATTCACATAGCTTAAGAAATTCGTATTTCTTTAGAGCAAAGGCAAATTTCCTTCAGAGTTGGGCGAATTTCTCATCAACAATCATTGGTGAAAACATCAAAATACTTTCTTTGCAGGTACAAGTCAGAATTATCAGCAAATTTCAAGGCAGAGTGGCGATTTTGGCAGAGGAAAACATCAAAAAACATCTTTCTTCTTCTCAAATTCTTCTATTTCTCATCTTAAATTCTTTCGCATGTTTGAAGAATTGGAAAATTTTGGCAAAACAAATCATCTGGGTCTATTCAGAATAGCTTCCTCGAGAAAACCCATGTGCCAGAATTTTTTAGGAAAATTTACTCTAGAGGATGAGTTCTCGAGTTTCTAATTTTCTCAACTGAAAATTCCTTGCATGGTCGAGTAGAAGTCATATTTTTGCATTTCTGAAATTCTGGGTTGTTTTAGAATCTTTTTCTGGACAAAACCCATATCTCAGATTTTTCGCTGAAAATTACCCTTTGATAGGCTATTTTTAGCCTCAGCAGGGTATTTTTAGCTTTCCAGAAAAGTTGTCAAAATATCGCCGTGTTCATAGTCAACAGGCGAGTTTTTCAGAGTGCAATTCACATAGACTGAATTCAAGACCAAATCGGTCTTAATTCACGATTTCATCAGAAAAGCTGAGACCGATTTGTATCAAGTGCATTTAGAGGATTGACAGGCGTAGTCACTCAAATCCATATGGTTGCATGCCTCGTATGGCCGATTTCCTTCCAAAGCCGGTTCAGAGGGTTGACAGCAAGTTCGTTTGCATTTCTCACAACCAGAGTGTGCGCAGTCAAGCTTTGCAGTTTCGTCATGCAACACTCTTTCATTAAGGAAAAGCGTCAGAGACATCAAGCTGCAGAAGAGATAGTGGTTATCACTTTAGTTACAAAGCCGCCAAAGTTATAAGTCAGTGAAATGCTAGTTTGAATGTGCAAAGATTGCCAAGATTGCTCAAGTTGCTAACATTCAGATGTTGATGCAGTTAACAATCTCGTTGAGGGATTGGTTGTTCGAGATCGCGGCCAGTAGACTTCAGTTCCCACCTCTCAAAATAGACATTAAACACAGGAGTTAAACTTGGTGTTGTCTTTTCAAGTTAACTCGTTGTCTCATCTCATGCATATCTATTATGAGATCAGCTTTATTCACTTGGAGTTTTATTTAGGGTTTTCTGTTAACTGATGGTAGTGTTCCAGTTAACATGCTTTCAATAAGGATGTGCATGCTTGCACAATTGTCCATTTTTAGATTAGATGATTCGGTTAACTGATGGTAGTTTTCCAGTTAACTGTATAGTTTACTTTAATAGGGTTTAGCAATAAATCTTGCATGCAGTGCAAGACTATAGTTGACTCAAGGTGATTTTAGGGTTTCCTACACCTTTTGATGTCTACAAATAAGAGCTTTTGCTCATTTGTACATAACTTTTGCACGAGAGAGAAATATATGTTGTGCCTACCTTGCCCTCAATATTGCTCGTTCTGTATCTGTTCATGTGTTTTTACTATTATGATGAATTGTTATGCCACATAGGGTTTCATGCAATTATAATGGTGAATTCTTTCCTTAGTTAGATATAGTGGCTAGTTGATCGTAGATTGTATGCGTGTCTCGCGAACGCAAAGTGTGAAGAGATGAGGATTTTCAAAGAAAATGATGAAACTGTAGCTAAAAGCGTCCTTACTGGCCATGGGCGCCCATGAAGTTAAAAGGTTAAAAGCAGTCATCAAGTTTTACCAAGACGGTCATCTCCTTCGTGTTTTTGCTGGCTTTTCGGCGCATTGTCAAGCAAGATCACCTAATTCATCGATCACTGACAAACAAAACGGAGACAGGAGATGTTGAAATCATGTATCATCAAAGAACTACAGTCACATCAAGGCAAAAGCACCCCTGCTTGATAGAGGCGCCCTTCATTTTGGGTCACCTGATGAACTTTTCAACGACTGCTTTCTACAAGGCATTTGCTCAGCATCCTCTCAGCTTTGCAATTAATCCAGTTGCACGTTCAGAGGACCTGTCAAGCATTCATAAACAAAAATCAAGCATAAAACGTTGGAAGCAAAGGCAGAATGAAAGACATGAGGAATTGGCTAAGTGTTAAGGAAAATGCACCTTCCTAGAAATAGGCACCCAACTTTTTGGGCAATCAGATGTAGTCTGCAAGCTCAACCTCCAAGAAGTCCTCCATCTTAATCAATCTCAGCAATGACACCGTCAGTGAATTCAGCAGATAAATCTAACATCTAATTACGAAGATCAAACTAGGGTTGTTCGTGAAAGGTTGCAAATTGAAAATGACAACACAAAAGGTCAAAGGCGCCCCTGCAGGCAAGGGGCGCCCATACTTTTGAGACTCCTAAATCAACTTTCACAGCTTGCAAATCCAGTCATCCTTTTAGAAATTGAATTGGCTATCCATCCCATGTTTCAACACTTCCGTCGAACTCATCAGTCATCAGTGATCTCAGATCAGAGCACGGAGGGTTAAACTGGAGGAATTGAAGAACACTCAAAGAAATTGACTAAGTCTGATGAAAAATGTACCTTCTTGGGAAAAGGCACCCAAGAATTAGTGGCATTAGACTCAGGTTTTGAGCTTTGCAGCTCCCAAGCACACTTCTTTAGAGTTGTTTCATCTCAGCAATGGATTAGTGACACTTCAAAATCAACTGAGCAATCAGAGTCAGAGATCGAATAGAGGCATTTCATCACAAAAATAGAATGAAAGTGTTCAACTCCTCCACTTGGATGCCTAAAGTCAAAATTAGACTCAGCTGACTGAAGTTGTCTATTTTGAAAGCCTTTGCATGTCTAAAACGTCCCTAAATTGGTGAAAATCATCTCTGTGAACTCCAGATTAGGCAAAATAACTCCTCAATCAGGTGTTGGCGCCTAAACTTGATTGATTCAACATCAAACAGTATTAATCAAGTCTAGGTGTCATAATTCAACATCTTTCTTTGCAGGTTGAATCTCAAGAACAAGCATTCTTCCTCTCCGTCCTTTGAAGATCTAACAGAGGGTTTTTTAGCATTCTTCATATTTTCATGAATCGGTTGCACAGAGGGACAATTTATTAGAGGTTGCATATTCAGGTGTGATTTTCTAGAAGATCCAGTGAAAGATAGCAGCCCAGTTTTTTTTTTTTTGAAATACCCTGCTTGCTGGTTTGTTTGTTTGTGAAGTGTTTGATGGTTGTTTTTTCAATGCATTGCAAGAGTATGGACATGAAATGGAAATAACAATGAATTGAAAATGCTAGAAACTAAAACCATTCAACAAAGATTGTTACCAACATCATTTGGATTTATTTTCTGTTCAACATCAGATTTTTACATTTGAAAATCAGACTAGAAAGAACCTGTTACAGCAACAATATGAGTGTTTGGAAGTGGCGAACACAACCTCCAACAATTGCCAACAAACCCTTTGATTTCCCAATGCCTAGGGATTTCTTCTCCAGTGCCAAAAACCCCAGATTCGAACTCCACTCCAGCAGTCCACAAAACTGAATTCTTCACTGGCAAAGGGCGTCCCTCCTGGAGAAGTCGACCTACTCTTAAAAATAAATGCCTCCACCAAAAATTACAATCTAGTACTCAAAACGATCGGCAAGAGAAGGGGCTTCAAATGGAACAATACCCAAAACAATAACTTCAACTAATAATGAGCAATGAGCAAATAACTAGATTCAGGTCTATTTTTGAAAACACCCAAAACCCAAAATAATCACTCCAAACCTTAAAGAAAACACACCAAAATCTAAAAGCCAATAAAGCACACCAAAAAACCACTAGAAATACGGAAACATCTTCATCTTTCTTCATTGTAAAATCATTCTTTGAAGCTCCTTTTGATCTTAACTGTCAACCAACACCAATATTTGATTAGGGTGGATATTTCACCACCGAAACCAGCCCAACGATAGAGGGTTTTCGTCCTCACAACGCAGCCTAGGAAACCAGAGAAAATCTGGTAGCATATCTGTAAGTTGTGAAGTCTGGATAATGAAAATGAGAGCCAATTTCAAAATATATAACACTCAGGGCGATGGACTCCAAAATTCATTTAATTTCACCCAATAAACCAACGCCTTCTCCATAATGAATTATTTAACATTTAAAAATGTCTTTTATTTTCTCCTTAGAAACCAACGCCCTTCTCCTCAATTGAAATATTAAACATTTTAAATATTTCATCTCTCATCTCTAGGCATCCATACACGAGGAGGAAATATTATATTAAATGAACTTTAAAAAAAAACTTAAAGTTGTTTCATTAGGCGCCTTGGTCCTATTTCAATGGCCACTTTCCCATGATATAAGTTATAATTTAACTTTATAATTTGACTTAATGAAATAACTTAAGTGGTCAAAATAACAAATATTAAACTGCAACCTTGCAACCTTAGGCTCTCCAACTAAAAATTGAATATTAATGCTGCTGTGAAACACAGGCCCTGGAAGCAACTCCCCCAAAGGTGGCTTACTATAAATAGCACTGCTATAAATAGTAAGTGTATGCCAAACACTCCAAACTATGCGAAAGTGAGGACCAATGAGGAAACTGTGACCAACTGAAGATAGCAATGTCAAGACCGACCACTGCTATAAATAGAAACCCCTCCGGAAACCCCCAACTGAGCTACTAAAGATAGCACTTACTATAAATAGCATACTCCTAAAAATAGTAAGTGACTCCAAATGCATTTTGAGCACAAATCGGGCAGCCGTTGCAACTTACTAAAAAATTGAGGATGTTATTATTGCAACGGTGGGCCACGATGCTAAGGTTTTACCGTCAGAATGGGATGTAGTGTAGGAATTTGGGTTAAGCTTTCTTGGAAAATTGAGTAGTTCTATTTGGAAGGAGTCTCGGCCTAACTTCAAGGCTGCGTTGGGTTTGGCCTCCGACTCGTTTGGTGGGTGTTTGGAGGCTGGTGCAAAATCTACGAAGTTATGTTTTTTCCACTATTGTGCCTCCAAGAGCCTCCCTCTTTCCATCTGTCACTCGGCTCCAGTCCTGAAAATCTGCCTAGATATTGCTAGTAACAAAGAAGTCTACTTGTAGGATCATACTCTAATATGTAGATTTATGAAAGTTTGGCCAAAATTGTGCAACCTCCATTCTTGTATAAGCAAAAAGTGGGAAGAATTTATGGAGGTAGAAATCAACATTTAGCCTTGTGCTAAAGGGTTTTTCATACTGGAATTCGAATCATTGGAAGATAAGGCAATGATTCTCAACATTGGTCCTTGGTTTTTTCAAGGAGATTTCTTATGCATCAAGCCATGGCTTCCCTCGTTCAACCCTCGTCCTGATACCTTCTCCTCAACATTCTTGTGGGTAAGATTTCCTTATCTACCTTTGTAGTTTTGGGAGATTGAGTGTTTGTTGGCAATCGCCAATGGAATTGGCAATATCATAGCATTTCAAAAGGAACCATCAATTATGAAAATTCTACTTGTGCTCGTTTATGCATTGAATTTGATTTATCCAAAGGCCTTCCGGCTGAAATCTCTTTGAAGGTGGGGAATAGATGTTGGCGTCAACCAATAGATTATGAAAAGGTTGCTTTCAGATGCAAGCACTGTTACTCAACTGCGCACATAACTTCCAGTGTAACAAGAAGCATGCTTCAACGTGATGAAAAGCTTGCCCAAATCAGCCCTCATGGTGGGTGGGGGCTGAATCCAGCGATTATGTTATTGCACCCAAAGAGAAGGTTGTACCGTCATCTTCACTTGCTTCACAAAATGCGATTCCCATCTCCTCCCCCTCCTCAATTGTTTCGTAGTTTTTATTGGTGGTACGCTTGAAGGTGGCAGTGCTGATGCACCTCCAACTACTAGGAATGATCAATTAGTCTCACAGTCTTCAGATCTGAAGTCTCCCTCAGGGTCTGCAGAGGAAGGATCCACAAAAAAGGAAACATGCAAGGATCAAGTTACTACATATGATGAGGAATGGACGGAAGTAAAAAGGATCCTCAACTTTAAGCTTTAGATTTGAAATTAATTTTTCAGTTTCTAAAAACTTCTTCCTTTCCTCTTCAAATCTTGTTTTTCTTCTTAGACCTTTTCTTTTCAGCCTCTCAATCTCGCTTATAGCAAATTCCAATTCTTCTTCCAATTCTTTTGGATCATGATCTATCTCTTCTTCTTGGTTTTCATCCTTGTCTTCATTATCCTCTATTACTTCAGCCATGAATAACATTTCATCTTCACAACTTTCCACATCATAGTCACTTGATGAATCTTTATCTCTATATGAGTATAAGTTCTTCTTGAAGTTTTCCCTTTTGTTGTTTTTGTGATACTTATTGTTTTTGCTTCCTTTCTTTGGCTTGTAATCTTCTTCTTCACTATCACTACTATAAGAATAAGGACATGCTTTTGTAAAATGTCTAATCTTACCACATGTAAAGCATTTGAAGGGTAGTTTACCCTTATATTTTCCAGATCCTTTTTTTTAGCTTTCTCACAAAATTTGCTTCTTCCTCATCTGTTGCACAATTATCTTCCACTTTCTTCTCTTTTAAATTTTTGGATGCTTTGAATGCAGCCTCCTTTTGTAGTGAAGTATATTTTCCGGTTCTCATCTCATAGGCTGTTAAGATTCCATGTAGTTCATCCATGGTTAAAGTGTGCAAGTCCTTCATTTCCTCTATTTTCGATACTTTGGGCTCAAATCTTGGTGGAAGGGATCTCAACACCTTTTGCACTATTGCTGGTTCCTTTACTTCTTCTCCAAGGCCTTGAATGGTGTTGACAACTTCATCCACATGCAAGAAAAATCCAGCAATATTTTTCTCTTCACTCATTTGAAGACTTTCAAAATTGCCTCTATGAGTTTGCAATTTAGCTCCTTTTACTTTCTTGTCTCTTTCATAGGTTTGCTTCAACTTGTCCCAAATCTCTTTGGCAGATTTGCAATGCATTATCTTCACAAGTTCAAATTCACTTAATCCACATAGGATTGCATTCTTGGCTCTAGCATTATTCTTACTTGCCTTCTTTCCTGCTGAATCTCTTGGAGGTGTTGAAGGAGCTTTATATCCATTCACCACTGATTTCCAAACGTCAAATCCTATAGCATTTATATAGGCCTCCATTCTCATACTCCAAAATGCATAATTTGTCCCATCAAACAATGGAGCCTTGTTGGAAGAGAATCCTTCTCCACTCATGATGTGTGCTACATGGATGTCCCTTCAAGTTTGTTAGACTTATTCGAAGGGCTTGCTCTGATACCAATTGATGAGCACACAACTATACTGAGAAGGGAGGGGGGGAGGGGGTGAATCAGTCTAGTACAACTTTTAACTTTTCAAACTTTTATCACAATAACAACTATTAAACCTTAGTTAATCACACAATCAACTATGCAAGAATATAACAATATGAACAAGTTGACACCAAGATTTTAAGTGGAAACCCTTGTGGGAGAAAACCACTGTACAAATAATATACTTTATGAATTATATAAGTTTTACAATGAATGTAGGCACCAACCCACAAGGAGCACCAACTCCTATCTTTGATTTAGTAGGCACCAACCTACAAGGAGCACCAACTCCTATCTCTGATTAGTAGGCACCAACACAAGGAGCACCAACTCCTTAATTGCAAGGCACCAACCTTGATTTAGACTGAAATTAAGAAGGTAGAACACTGTCTTCAAACAGATCTGCACCTCTCATGAATCTTCTATTCTTCTTTGTGATGTTTGCTGAAATATCCCCTTACAATTTTTTTCCGATTTTGAGCACAAGATTTCACCCGTTAATGTTAGAGAAATCATAAACCAACTGAAAGTAACCCTTCACTTTCTAATCACCCAGATTCCGATGAGGGCAAGGTGAGAGCATACGGTGGAAAGGGGATCGTTAGGCGAAACCCAAACTGAAAGTATAATACTGGAAATCAACCCTTTACTTTTTGATCACCAAGTTCCCAGTATGGGCGAGGTGAGAGCATACAGTGAAAGGGGATCATTAGCTGAAATGTACTGAAAACTAAGATTACAATATGAAAGACGACTCAGCCGATTGGCAAGATATGAAATGCAACTCGAGCACTTATTTAGTGGGAGTGTAATACAAAGTACTGAAAGTAAATTTCTGGGCGGCTAATTGACCCCTTCCACTTTTGGTGAGGCCTGTCTCTTCCACCAAACGGTGGGAATGAGTAAAGAATAGAACTGAAATATAAGACGGCGAGGCCAGTCTCTTCCACTAATAGTGGGAATACAAGAGGTAAAGTGCAAAAAGTAAAAGAGCTGATTAGTACTATTGATAATCAACATTACAAAATATAGCTTTAGCTGCAATAGAAAGGAGATATATATAGAAATATATCATCAACATGTTAGGCAATCATCTCCAATATCAAACACATGATAATCAACTGGAAATACGAAGAATAGATGGAAAATATCAGGTCTGATATAAAATAGCAGCAATTAGAAAACCTAACCAACAAATACCTAATTCACTGAAATGCTCATATCTTACTCCAAACTCCTTTGTTTGATCTGAAACTGAAAGCAAATGAGAGCTGAAAGCTGAGCGATCAAGTTCAAGCCAAGAAACTCCTCCAAACAGCAATGATTTATTTATACACGCTTCCCAATGCAGCCACAAAGAAGGTACAACCTCCAGAAATGGGTGACCGGCAAGATAAAATCCAAGAGCTCACCAAAAAATCTGAAACTTTGCAAGAAGGGGCACCCAAGGTAGACTAAAACATAGGTCCAATACCTAGAACCTGTAAAAATTCATGCAAGGAGCTACAAACAAAAAGGTGTTTCCAGCCAAGTCAAAACAGCAACTTAGAAATTTAGAAAACTTCATAAATCTTTATCTCAATAGGCTCTATCTGTTCTTCAGTGTAAAGAACAGTCACAAACTTAGCTAGGTGATATCTTGCAAGCACGAAACCAAGGGCGCTAGGAGGTATGCATTCCTCGAAGCAAGAGTCTATACAAAATTTGGCAGCACTTCGTTATATTTTCAATGGATAGGTGACAAATGAAGGTCAACACTCTTATTTATAACTTTCTCCTCCAATTCAAATCCATTTTCCCTCCAATTAGGGTGCCCAAGATGAAATTCACATTTGACTTTAGTTTGCATTTGAATTTCATGAAGCTAGGCGTCCAATACACATGAAGGTTATAACTTAATAAAATGCACTATCATAAGTGAGGCGTCCAAAACTCTTTAAGTGAAATAATCTTATAAAATGCAATTATATTTTCCAAGCTAGGCGTCCAACTTTGCCTTAGCAATATTTCACTTAAAACACATTTACACTCACCAAATGAAGCAGCCAACTTAAGCATTGACTTGCCAAAACGAACTCCAAGAGTGTTGGAGACCAAACTGCCCAAACTGCTCTGCTTGATATAGCCTTTGCACTGAACAGCTGAACCCTTGTTAGAAATTGCACTACTAAAAATAACACTTACTATAAATAGCATACTGCTAAAAATAGTAAGTGACTTCAAATGCATTTTAACCACAAATTGAGCAATCGTCATAACTTACTAAAAATAGTAAGTCCGGGAAAGTTGCTTGATGCAAATGCATGTCATACCACTGCGAAGCTCTTTGAAAACCTAGAAAGAATCCTGAAACCAAATTGCAAAACTCCAACATGCGAACCCCTAAATCCACAAAAGAATCCTCCAAGCAACTGGAAACCCTAATTTCCACTTCGAACTAGCCTATGGGTCTTCGGGATATGCTAACAACCAACTGAAAGAATCATTGCTGAGAAGGGGACATTACAGTCCGCCTTCCCAAAGATTGCTTGTCCTTAAGCAATGCCACCACAATCCATTAATATTAGACTGATCGACGCAAAACAAGTAGGATCCCAGGGTCCCATGTCCGTCTCAGGAAAGACACACCATGTCGATGCTGCACCACTCTGATCACATAAGTGAAACCATTATGCCAAAACTGCACTAACCTCCCCTGTAACCCCAAAATGTTACCATCCATGGAACTCAAGCTGAAAAAACTGGAAGGACTGAAATCAATACCATGCAACATCTCATGCCCAAAAGACTCTGAGTAGTCAACATCAACAATGCCATTGCCTATCACAAACCTAGGAAAAAGGAAAGATAGTCTACTCAAGTCAAAATCAAACTCCTCAGCATATCTCCATATGGTATCTAAGAAAGCCACGACTGTATATGTGACTTCTCCAAATCTTCTTGCAAAGAGGAAATCAATCGTTTGCAAGAACTCAACAAACTCATACTCATAACACCACATGAATCTACTATGCCTCCTCTGAATTATTCTGATACAACCATGAAGACTTCAGAAAACTCTTACAGTTCCAACCCCAAGAGTCTTAGAATGATGAACCAAAGCAAGCAATGGTTCGCTGTCCCAATCATAAGTAGAAGAGAGTGCATAAGGATAGCCACTAGTTAGCGCTTGAACACTTCCCAAACACGGATACTGATTGCCCCAACTCGCCATACCTCTCATCTGAGACCATAAACCAGTCTTGCCAGAAGGCTGTGAAGTCTGAAAATGAGTACACTAGCTTCCCACCAAGTCTGTAATGGTTGACTTGAGATCTGATTTAAGGAAAATCAGCATCCAAAAAGATGCACAACTACTGCAACATTGGAAATCGTCATCCAAAATAACACATTTGCTCTCATCCAAGGCTGAAACATCCTCTCTAGTGACTCCAACTCCACATAGAACCATCGTTTGCTCAAAATATCTTTCCAATCCACTAGTTGATGAGCAAAAGGGACCATCAAAAGGCTGGTCAAGAAGGGAAAAGCACCAAAAAATCTGATAATCTGGTCCTTATCCCTCCAAAGATTCTTCTTTCCATATGTAATAAGCTCCAACAACCCAAGTTGAGGATCCCAAGCATGGATACCCAATCGAAAGTGACCTCCAACACACCGAAGAGAATACTCAACACATCATCAAGTGCCAGTAAGAACCAAGTGCATACTTAAGAAATTGGTGTCTCCTCTAATGAACCCCTGAAGCCTAACCATAAAAGTTTCAACAACAATGGAGCATGGAACAATTGTTGTCATCAACTCGAACTTCCAAAATGAGTTAGTATGAGCCAAAGCATCACTCAACCCAAGGGAAGGATTGTCAAGCAAGCCATCACCATGTTTTTGTCCTTCTTTCTCCCATACTTCACAAGTAACAAGTCTGAAATCATCACTCCTTGCTGCTGTAATGAAACGTTGAGCAGCTACCAAACTATGTTTGGACAACACCTTGATGTTAGAGATGTTGAAATCACCCTGATTCAACACTTCCCATGTGGAGACTTCATCCTCAAACCCACTTATGCATTCATTATCAAGCAGCCTCAAAAGATGACTAATCTCAAAGTATGGCACATTCTTATGGTTTGATATCAAGACATCCATAGACTGGAAACTGTACTCGGTCTCGTGCTTGGTCACTTCACCACATGTCTCATCTTCCATCACAAAGAGTAGATTATCATAAATGGCTTCTACACCCACTTCAAAGAGAGGATTGTCAAGAACTTGGAAGACATACCTTTCCCCTTCCTTACTTCCATCTTGTTGATCCGAATCTGCACTTGTAATTTCTGATTTCCTTGTGAAGCTTTCTAGATCAAACTCCTCTTGAAGACTATCAAGCTCACCAATTACTTGCTTGATTTCTTTTGCTCTTTGTTCATTCACTTGCTCCCTAAAAAGTTTGAAATCAGCAAGTTGCTCTCTTGCCTCCTTTAGTGCCACTTGGGTATCCTCTAACAAATCCTTTGTTGATTTGAGCTCAAAAGTAAGCTCATCAACCTTTCTCTCTTTTCCTTGGAAGGCACCAACGGTCTTCTTTGCAATTTTGATGGCATAATCTCGATCTTCAATCAAGTGTATGTACTCTGATTTCAATGTCTCCAAGGAGTCTTTGAAAGTTGCAGATTGGAGAGAGCAACTTCATCCTTAACCCCTTTCCGTCTCTCTTCAATTTGAGCCTTCCAATAGAGTTCTTCTATCAAACTTTGTATGGTCAAACCTAGATAGAGCTCACACCTCATTCTCAAAAGACCTCATGAGTTGATCCTTCCACTCATGAATATGCACAGGTGGTGTACTGCTGACAGGATGTAATTGAAAATCAAAATTTTGTTTCTTGTCTTTGCCGCTCTCATAGCTGCTCTAAGACTCCTTTTCTTCACCACCCACTAGCTGAAATTGCTCAATATCATAAAGAGGATCAGATTCTACTAATTCTGTGAGCCTTTGCTTACAACTAGCTTCATGAATAGGTAAATCAGATTTGTAATTAAGAACCTCTTTAAACCTTCCATCTTCAAGAGCTATATGGTCTTTTAAATCTGCTTCCACCTCACTGTCACTTTGATCAAACGCGAAGGCAGCCCCAAACTCAAGCATAATGTCACCACTATTTGCTGATATAGAATCTTCATCAGGTTCCATTTCATCATTTGGATCAAAGGGGAATTCATCCCACACAGGTTCCTTGTCATTACTAGGTGCCTTCACACCTGGATCCCAAATGCTAAGGGATTGATTGTTTCGATCAAAATGGAAGTGCTCATCACACTTCTCTTGGAGTGTTGACTTTTTGAAAAAATCACCTCCCAACTCACTTAAACTGATATCCTTATAAGTATCTCTCTCCAAGGGCTTAGTTTGATAATCAAACCCAAGTCCATCTATGTCACCAACATTATAATGAAGCAAAGAGTCATCAATGCTAGCTGTTTGGAAAACTCTATCATTTTTGCCTTCAATGAGCCCATCATCTAAAGGAATCTTCATTATCTCCAGTCACATGCAAGTCTAAGGGTGTATTTTTGGGCTCTTCCACACACTCTTCAAATGTCAAGGTATCTTCTTCAAACCCATGGTCATTTCGATGTGTCATGTGCACCTTGTTTGTGCCATCTCCCAAACTTGTTGACTGATTTTTCTCTCTAATGTTCTTACTTGTGGGCTGCAACCCACAAACAAACACTTCTTCTTTCCTCCCTGACCCTTCAACCATGGCATGTTTTGCTTCTTTTTTTATCATGCTCTTGATGTAGTTGACCACAACCAATTTTCCTGTTTTCAAAACCAACACACAATTCAAGAAGTAAAAAAAAACTGCATTCTTAAACTCATTTGTCATGTTCTAATATTCTGCATGGAGTAGGGAAGCCTCATGTTCACATTGCCTCTTGAATTGTTCGGCATCTCTACTGAATTCCATTGTGGCAACTCTAAATTTTTTTGTTCTCGCAACAAGATGGCAGGAACTTGAGCTCTGATACCACTGAAATATCCCCTTACTGTTTTTTTCTGATTTTGAGCACGAGATTTCACCAGTTAACGTTAGAGAAATTATAAACCAATTGAAAGTAACCCTTTACTTTTTGATCACCCAGATCTCGATGAGGGCACGATGAGAGCATACAGTGGAAAGGGGATCGTTAGGCGAAATCTAAACTGAAAGAACAATATTGGAAATCAACTTCACTTTTTGATCACCAAGTTCCCAGTATGGGCGAGGTGAGAGCATACGGTGAAAGGGGATCATTAGCTGAAATGTACTGGAAACTGAGATTACAATATGAAAGACGGCTCAGTCGATCAACAAGATATGAAATGCAACTCGACCACTTATTCAGCAGGAGTGTAATACAAAGTACTGAAAGTAAATGTCTGGTAGGCTAGCCGATCCCTTCCACTTTTTAGTGGGCAATACAAAAAAGTAAGTGCTGAAAGTAAATAGATGGCGAGGCTTGTCTCTTCCACCAAATGGTGGGAAGGAGTAAAGAACAAAATTGAAATATAAGATGGTGAGGCCATTCTCTTCCACTAATAGTGGGAATACAAGAGGTAAAGTGCAAAATGTAAAAGAGCTGATCAGTACTACTAATAATTAGTGTTATAAAATATAGCTTCAGCTGCAATAGAAAGGAGATATACATAGAAATAGATCATCAACATGTTAGGCAACCATCTCCAATATCAAACGCATGATAATCAACTAGAAATACGAAGAATAGATGGAAAATATTAGGTCTGATATAAAGCAGTAGCAATAAAAAAACCTAACCAACAAGTACCAAATTCACTGAAATGCTCATATCTTACTCCAAACTCCTCCGTTTGATTTGAAACTGAAAGAAAATGAGAGATGGAAGCTGGGCGATCAAGTTCAAGCCAAGAAACCTCTACAAACAGCAATGATTTATTTATGCACGCTTCCCAATGCAGCCACAAAGAAGGTACAACCTCCAAAAATGGGCGACCAACAAGATAAAATCCAAGAGCTCACAAAAAAATCTGAAACTTTGCAAGAAGGGGCACCCAAGGTAGACTAAAACATAGGACCAATACCCAGAACCTGAAAAAATTCATGCAAGGAGCTATGAATAAAAAGGTGTTTCCAGCCAAGTCAAAACAGCAACTCAAAAGCTTAGAAAACTTTATAAATCTTCATCTCAATAGGCTGAATTTGTTCTTCAGTGTAAAAAACAGTTACAAACTTAGCTAGGTGCTATCTTGCAAGCACGAAACAAAGGGTGCTAGGAGGTATGCATTCCTCGAAGCAAGAGTTTGTAGAAAATTCGGTAGCAATTAGAGCGCCGAAGATGAAATTCACATTTGACTTGAGTTTGCATTTGAATTTCATGAAGCTAGGCGTCCAATACACATGAAGGTTGTAACTTAATAAAATGCACTATCAATTAGGTGTCCAAAACTCTTTAAGTGAAATAACCTTATAATATGCAATTATTTTCTCCAAGCTAGGCGTCCAACTTTGCCTTAGCAATATTTCACTTCAAACACATTTACACTCACCGAATGAAGCATCCAACTCAAGCACTGACTTGCCAAAACGAACTCCAAGAGTGTTGGAGACCAAACTGCCCAAACTGCCCTTCCTGATATAGCCTCTGCACTGAATAGCTGAACCCCTTCCAGAAATAGCACTGCTAAAAATAGCACTTACTATAAATAGCATACTGCTAAAAATAGTAAATGACTTCAAATGCATTTTAACCACAAACTGAGCAGCCGTCGTAACTTACTAAAAATAGTAAGTCCGGGAAAGTTGCCTGATGCAAATGCATGTCATACCATTGCAAAGCCTTATGAAAACCCGGAAGGAATCTAGAAACCAAACTGCAAAACTCCAACATGCAAACCCTTGAATCCACAAAAGAATCCTCCAAGCAGTTGGAAACCCTAATTTCCACTTCGGACTAGCCTACGGGCTTTAGGGATAGGCTAACAGCCAATTGAAAGAATCACTGCTGAGAAGGGGACATTACATTTGCTATCACTTCAAGGCTCACACAAGAAAATTTATTTTCTAATGTGACTTGAAACACAGTTATATATGCTGATCAAACTTTGGAACTTTTTGTGAAAGGTTGTACCATTTGAAATCTGATTTTTAATTGTTTGCCTTCTCAAAATAATCACACCCTTTCAGATTTTATTTTTTTGGTTATTGATGAAATCGTTCCTGTCTTAATTAATTTATTTTGCTTTGAGGAATCTAAGATTACATAGAGGATCGCATCTCTTCCTTTAACCACTTTTTGTTTATTAGTAAATCTGGAAATATTTTTATGATAAATCGTCCTTGTAAACTTCTAAATCGCACTACATGAATCACATCCTTTGCTTGTTAAAGCTGACGTTTCATTAAGAAATAAGGATCGCTGCTTTTTATCTTTTTGTCTTTTTCTGACTTTTGTCTCTTTCTTTATTTTGTCTTTATGTGACTTTGTCTTTTCTTGTTGTTTATTTATTTCTAAATGCTTCTCTTTGGTAAATCTCTTTATTTATTTCTATTTAGTTAACTTTGCTTTTTGAATGATTTTTTTTATAATCACTTCGTATCTTTCTGAAGTTGTATTATGCAGAATCGTGCCTTATCATTTAGTTTAATTTTATTATTCAATGTCTTGTCTTGAAGTCGCATCAATTTCTTAGAATAATCGTATCATTCCAATGTAGAATTGTGTCCCTTAATTAATAACCATTGTTAAATGATTAGTCTTTGATAAAGTTGATTACTTTGCTGCTTATAAACAACGATCTGAAAAATACGTATGATCTGATGCTTTGTTCCATTATAAACAGCAAACTCATTGATGTTATTTTACTGAGGATATGATTGCTGATTTTGTTTCTTCTTTTCAGACTTGATGAATGTCTTTCTTTTCTCATGTTTGATGCTTACGTAAATAACCAAAACGTCTTCAATTATGCTGATCTTTTTATTTTACTTTGACATCAGTGACAAATTTCTCAACACATATCACATTGTAACAACAAATATATATTTGGTTTGGGATGAATTGTAAGAGCTAACATTCTAACATTGGGTGGTAGTATCACTAGTGATCTTGCTCTTGTTACTTGTTGTTACTTACCCCACCGAATAAATGGCTCATTGGTTCTCACTCACTGCTGAAAAGTGGAAGAATTGCTCTTGCTTAGTGTATTCACTCACCGTTGAAAAGTGGGAGAGTTGTTCTTTCTTGCTGTATTCGCTCACCACTATAAAGTGGTAGAGTTGGATTTACATTTTCAGTATTGTATGAGCTTTCACACTAAAAAGTTGAAGTGCTAAGCTAATCCCCACCGGATAAGTGGATTACTTTCAGCTACTTCATTTCAAGTGTAATTGTAATTTTAACACTGTATGCTTTTACCTTGCCGAATCTGGGATCTGGGTAATCAGAAAGTGGAAGGGAAGTTGTTATGCTTTCATTTACTTTGAGGCTAATGTATTTTAAAAAAAAAAATTGAGGATGTTTATTACAAAATTTGAGTATGCGAACTATGGTTTGAAGGATCATGTTGTAAGCAATCATTTTAAGTATGAAATAGGTAGCATAAGAAGGTAATCATAGCTTACATATTTTGGTTATATTTATACATATGGTTGTGTGTTGAATAATTTTTGAACATTGTTGTATCCATACAAAACTTTTCATATGGAGTCATCTTTGAGTTGATTTCTTGGTTTTTGTCATGTTTTGAGCTATATGTGAATTCTTGTCTCCTTTGGTCATGAAGATTTTTTTCTTCAACGTTTCAATTAGCGTCCTTGTAGGGATTTGTGAATGTGGTCTGGAAAAATGTTCTAAGGCATGGAAATGACACATTTATGTCATTGGAGCATGCTAATGGACTTATTGAATCAATTTTGATGGAAAAGTTATAGAGTCTTTTGGAGTGTGTTTAGACAAAGAGGGAATTTTTTTATGTTTTTAAGTCACAAAAGACACTTTTCACTTTAAGTGAAAATAGGCACTTTTAGTTGTAAGTGAAAAAAGGCACATAGCAGGTCAAAAGTCATGCCTCTTGTCACTTAAGTGAAAAGTGGAAGTTCTATATCAAGTCAACTTCAAATTAGAACAAAAGCTGAGCTAGAAGTGAAAAAGTGCATAAGTTGTCCAATGCCAACTTAAATTAGAACAAAAATGGACCTAAGTGGCAAAATGGGATGCTTTTTTACTTAAGTGACAATGTTAATTAAGAATATACAAAAATAAGCAAATGGGTCTCAAAAGTTTTCCTAAAGAGAGAAGTCATTTAAGTGAATTTCAAATTAGAAAGTGTGCCTAGAGAGAGAAAATCTCTTACCCAAGTAATCAAACATGTCAAAAAGGTCCATAAGTGATGAGGTGCACGCTTCATGACTAAAGTGTCAATTTGAAAACATAAAAAAGTACTCATAAGTGAAAAAACACATGCTTTTTTACACAAGTAACAAAGCATGGATGTCAAAAGCATGCACTTTGAAATATCCCCTCACAATTTTTTTCAATTCTTTCACAACAACTTCACTCGTTAGCATTAGCAAATCCAAATAAGCCAGTTGAAAGGAACCCTTTCACTTTCTGATCACCCAGATCCCAGTGTGGGAAAGGTGAGAGCATACAGTAGAAAGGGGATCGTTAGCTTGTAATATTGAAAATTGTTGGAAAGTACAATAAGAGACGGCTCAGCTGATCATAATGTAATGCATATGCAAACTCAATCACTTATTTAGTGGGAGTGTAAGGACGGCTTAGCCGATCAACATGAAATGAAAATGCAAACTCGACCACTTATTTAGCGGGAGTATTATTACAAAAAAAGTAAATGTCCGGGCGGCTAGCCGACCCCTTCCGCTTGTTCAGCGGGTAGTACAGGAAAGTAAAATATTGAAAGTAATGGACGACGAGGCTAGTCCCTTCCGCTAATAGTGCGAATACAAAATGTAAATTGCAGAAATATAAAGAGCTGATCAATATTACTGATTCAACGTTACAATATGAGATATAATCTGCATATACAATGAGATATAGATATTCTATGATCACCAAATTGTTAGAGCATAATCTCCTAAGAAGTGCTTGATATCCAAGATATGAAATGTGGCCAAAATGACTGAAATAATAGGTCTGATATAAAATTGTAGCAAACTGAAAACTCAAACCAGCGAGTACAAATTCCACCTTTATGCTTGTAACTTCGCCAATACTTCTCTGAATGATGTGAAACTATGCAAATGACTCCTAGGACGTAGGTGACCAAGCTCAAGCCACCAAACAACAACAAACTGCCTCAAATGTTTTATGCATGCATCCAAAAGAAAGGAAAGGCAAAGTAGAACCTCCAAGAAAGGGTGACCAGCAAGATAAAATTCAACTCTTCACAATAAAATTTGAAACTTAGCAAGAAGGGGCGCCCAAGGTAGACTTAAACAATGGGCCAATACCCAGAACCATCAAAAAATCGTGCAAGGAGCTATGATAAAACATGTGCTTCAACCAGGTACCACACCGGCATCACCAAAACTGATAAAAACTCTCCAAAATTAGAAAATATCAAATGAAGCCATCTCTGTGAAGCTCTATCTGCAACCTCTGAATGAAGAAGCAGTCTCAAACCAGCTAGGTACTATCTCCCAAGTATGAAACTGATATAAGCTAGGAGGTATGCTTTCCTCGAAGCAAGGGTTCTGAAATAATTTCAGCAACATTTCATTATGATAAGCAGTGGATACCAAGAATGAAGCCCATCACTCTTATTTTTTCTCCTCAAATTCAAATTCAATTCCCTGCAATTAGGGCGCCCAATTGAAATTCACATTCACCTCCCATGAAAATGCATTTGAAATTTCATTAACCTCCTCCAAGTTGTTCCAACACGAGAGAGGTAATACTTTATTAAAATGCAAAATACCTCATAAAGTAGGCGTCCGAACATTTTAAGTGAAATAACATTATAACTTGCAAATAATTTCTCCAAGCTAGGCATCCAAATAAATAAGTGAAATACATTATAATATAACTTAAATATTTCCCAAAGTCGTCCACCATGCCTTAGCCAAATATTTCACTTAAAATATAAACTCCACCAAAATATTGAATTTGCCAAAATGAGCTCCAAGAGTGCTAGAAACCAAACTGCTCAAACTGACCCGCCCGATATAGCCACTGCACTGAACTGTTGATATGCTGCTAGAAATAGCATTGCCAAAAATAACACTTACTAAAAATAGCATACTGCTAAAAATAGTGACTCCAAACTCATTTTAAGTGCAAATTGGGCAGCCATCGTAACTTACTAAAACAGTCACCTGATGCAGTTGCATGTCATGCCACTACGAAGCTCTCTGAAAATCCAAAAAGAATCCAAAAACCAAATTGCAAAACTCCAACAAGAAAACCCTCGAATTCACAAAAGAAACCTCCAAGTAGCTGGAAACCCTAATTTTGCATCTGACTAGTCTACGAGCATCCGGGGATAGGCTAACATTCATTGGAAAGCATGGTGCTAAAAATGGGGACATTACACACTTGGGGCGTAAATAGATAAGATTCAAGCAAAAAAATGTAAAGTGCACATGGACTCAAGGAATGTGCTTTTGCATTGATGAAGCCAAGTCTGATATTTAAAGCAAAAAAAAAAGCCATTGAAGAAAGTTTCCCAGCAGATAGTTCTTTGTTTGCAAGTTTTGTGGCAGCTTTTGAGGATCAGCATTTGTTTACATTCTTCCAACATCGATGGTAGGATTTTGTAAAACCAAGTTCATAGATTTGACATAAGATATAGTGAGAGTTTGGAAGGAAAACATTGAAAACTTATCATTTCCTTCACTCTTCATTCAAAGTGCTTCAAGTTTGATGGTTTGATGTTTCAACAACGAAGATCATGTGAATTGTCTACCAAGCAAGGACTAAGGTTGGATTGTCAAGGTTTCAGCCTTGATGTCTAGGGTTTTTAGATTCAAGTCACCAAGATGGTTTGGTGAGTTATTTGTTTCAAGTCCCTTTAAAGGATCTACCATGGTCAGAATGAGGAAGCTGCGTTAGGGATTATGCATTTAAATTGGAGGGAATAATAATTTTATGCCTACTTGCTGCTGAAATTGTTGTTTAAAGCCTATTTATATGATTTTGTGATATTCTGATCTTGTGAGTTGAATATTATATAACAGTTATTGCAGACTTTGTATTGTAGTAGTTATTGGTTTGGGTTTTGTGGCTTTATATGCAAAGCTCTTTGTTCCATTGTTAATAACTTAATATCATGTGTATGTGTCAATTATATCACTGTGTTGTATTTGCACGTTTTTAGTTTCTGTTTTATAGCTGAAAACAATATGCATTTGCTAATTGTTTAGGTATTCCATATTCGACAAAAAATCATAAAACCTTGTCTTGTGCAGAAGTGCTGAATAGTCTTGTGCCCTTGCCCAAGAACTAAAAAGATAGGCTATTTCTTTAATTTGTTTGCAGATGTGTGCTTAAAATCTAGATATCTAACTTGTAGATATTGTAAAAAGCTGGATGTCATTTTTATAGGTTCTAGGGTTTAGTTTAGTTTTCTATTACAAGAAAGCTTCCCCTTCTAATTTGAGGAAAGATTCTTTTTTGTATTCTCCTGAAAGAGACAAGCTAAAAGACTAACAAACATAAGGACATTACCAAGAGCCATGTTTCAAGCTATTTTCTTTTTGTAGAGGATTGACATTGAAATTAGTTCATGCGAAAACTTACACAACAGACTAATGACCTCAAAATTACTGAAAAGGGAAGTAAAAAGGCCAACAGATCAAACATGATGGAAGAAGTTCAAGAGTGAGGCACAATCATGTCTTGACTATCTTCTGGCAATGTGAGCAACAATATATTGTGGCTGATTAGGAAAGGAAGGAATAAAGAAGTTTAAACACCGCTTAGCCAGACTCTAGATGGACATGAGTAAAATCTCAAGATGGCTGCTAAGGAGGGATAACTCAGATTGGTGTCAGAAGATTACTTTGGAAACCCTAGCTGCCACATCCCTTGCTTCTTAATTAGTAGGATCTCAATTTTTATCAAGGTTGGTGATGATTCATTCTTAATGCAGGTTTGGGAATGGTCGGAGTGTGAGTATACAATATTTAAAATCTAATCTGTTAAGGTGCAGCGGTTGAAATATTCCGAGCCAAATTTTTTCAAATTTTCAATTGCAAATTACAATCAACATGCACCCGTTAAGGTTAGCTCTAAACCAAAACGATGCTGAAAGCAACTCTAACCAGAATGTACACCAGGATCCCGATGTGGGCAAGGTGTGAGCATTGGTCAGAGGATCTTAAGAAATGCTGATACAAAGAACTCTAACCAAGAATGTGCCGGCGAACGACGAGCATGTGGTTAGAGGATCCCTACCAACTAATAAGCTGAAATAACTCAACGTCAAGAATGTTCTTTCCAACCCGAGATGGAATTGGAGCTACCATATGACGGAGATGCTAAGGATTACAATGCAATTAAGGAAAATAAGCGAGAATGTTGAAGTAACTCGACGTCAAGAATGTGCACTCCTATCCAAGATGGATAGGCGCTATCATATGACGGAGCAACTAAAAAGTAAATACAATAGACTGAGCAAGGATCAATCTCTTCCACGAAATGTGGGAAATATAATAAAGAGCTTACAAATGTGAATATTGGCTGGTTAGTACTACTAACAGCCTTACAATGTAATATATCTCCTGCAAGCACGATGGATTAGAGTGATAATCAAACTGCTGAAATGTAGAGCTACTCCAGAATGATTAATATGACTAAGACAGACAATCCCAGCCCTATTAATAATTTTACTAAGTCTGATATGACAGACCTGCAGTTAAAATGGTGAAACCAGCAACTCCAGAACTCACTTAAATGCTCATATCTCTCTCAATACTCACTCATTTAATATGAAATCAGTTGCAAAACATTCTAATGATGATGACAATGAAGATGGATCACAAAAACTTTTCACAAAGACCCCTATTTATTTTGCACGACTTCCAAAGCACTTACAAAGTGAAATTGCCTGCAAGCAAGGGCGATTTACTTTAGATAATTCATAGACTTCAAATAAAATTCTAGAAACTTGCACATAGGGTTGCCCTACATAGGAAAATAGATTGGAACAGTACCCAAAACAATATTATTTCTGTTTCTTGAGTTGTGAGTAAAAACAACCTACAGCCATACAAACCAGCAACTCTAAAATTGACAGAAAATACAATAACTCAACTACAAAATGTGAGAAGAACCAACTACAATGAAAGGAAACCAACTATAACTAAACCTCTCAACTAGTTGCTGTCTTTCAAGCAAGAAGAAGAGCCAAGGTAGGAGGTATGCATTCCTCGAAGCAATTCCAACACCATTCCGGCAGCATAACTTTGCAAATTCATTAGATAAACAAAATGAGGACCCCGAACTCCAATTTATAACTTCAAAAGAGCTTTCTAGAAACCTCCAAGAAGGGCGCCACCTCAAAGATTCTTTTATGTCATTGACTTGTCTTTTGTCTTCACCCTTTGGATGGCGTACTTGCTTAAGAAGATAAATTTCACTTTTTAAATAAAATATTTGGCTCACCCAAAGTTGGCGTCCAAACTCCTTGAGCAATATTTGGCTTTAGAAATATTAAAATATTTCCTCCATGTGAAAATACCCTTCAATGTCCCCCTTTTAAAGACAATATTAATTCATGATGCTAGAACAAGGAATTATAGTGTTAAATTATAACATTATAATATAAAATATCTTATATCACCATGGAAATGCATCAGAAGCCAAATTCAACCATACCGTCTGAACAGACTGCCATAGTGAAGCCTACTGATTAGGAGTCAACAAGTCAACTGCTAAAAATAGAATTTACTAAAAATAGTAAATCCATGTAATTGCTCAGAATGTCGAACGGAAACCACCAACGTGAAGCTCTTAGAAAACCCAGAAGGAATCCGCAATCCAAATTCAACATTTCCAAGTGTAAGCTCCGCAAAAAGACGAAAACGTCCTCCAAGAAGTTTGGAAACCCTGATTCGAGCTTCTACTTAGCCTACGAGTTCCCAGAAATAGGCTAAATCGAAATGAAGAGCGTAGGGCTAAATTGGGGACATTATAGCGGTGCATCTTCTTTTGCTTTCTGAAACTATATATGTAGCTTTACTAAAAAAATTTTAATCTTTGAGTAGCATAGTTCAAATAAAACAATAGAAAATCATATCAATTTTAATCAAGCTATCGAATAAAAATAACATTGATAATTACACAATATTGGTTATTGACACATGGTCTTGAAATCTGTGCATAACTTGAGAATTTGCAGATCAAAAGATGTTCCACCTTGTTATCCTTGATTTGTGCAAATAGGCATGACACATCCAATCTTCTTGTTTTGGGACAATTAGAGGTCAATTATAATGTTAGGGTGTACATTTTGAAAACCTAGAAGCCTACTGACATTCAAAAAAGGGTATGCGACATCAAGTGTGGTTCATAAGTGGTCTTGCAATGGTTATATTTCATGGAATACAATGTTTATTGACTCCATTCCTCAATGAAAAGGCACTATACTAGAATCTGGCTTCATTAGTGTATCTTTATACATCCTCAAGAGACCTAATGGTCAAATTGTCACATTGAGCCAATTAAGTTTGCCTGAGGAAGTCTAATTATGTACTTGATGTCATAAAAGGGTCCACTTCAGTTATTTTTGGCTTTGCACATAATTAAATTCACTTAATTCTTTTTACAATTTCAATTAATAAATTATAAAAGTGTGCAAAGATGTTTTATTTATGGACCATACAAAAAATTGCAATTTTTATTGAGTTAAAGAAAAGGTGGAAAAGGTCCTGTAATGTGTTCCACCAAAATAGGCAAATCAGAAGTGAGAGTGAATAGGTTAAATAAAGAAAAGCAGATCTATTTTAGGTCTTAGGCAGTCATGCAAGGTTCTAGAAGTTAGTTTTTGGAGAAAAAAATATTTAATATGTGCTATGCAAACTGTAATCAAGGGAGATCTGTTGATTATAAATTCCTGCAATGAAAAAATTTGATCACAGTACTAAAAGATTCTATTGCATGAAATTTGTGTGTGAACTACAATTTTTTTGTGATATATGAAATTTCATTATTCAATTGTGTATACAAACTTTAATAAATGGCAATTTTTATAATGCTAAATTTGTAGATTATTTGTGTGTTGTATAGCCTTTGTGAATTGTGAAAAAATAAATAATAATTCAGGCTTTGTACTGAATTTATTGGTTATGAGATGGTATTTGATACTTCCTCATTAATTTGCTAAACTTCATGAAACTGTGTTTTATTACAGCTATCAGTTTTTACTTGTGTGCTTGAAGTTTCTGTTCTTTGCAATCTACCCAGAAAGTTGTGGATGTGTGTTTGTGATTCCTGGAAACCCCCAAAATCTTTGCATTAAGTGCTTTAGTGCTCCTTTGGCTTAAGCCTAGTACAGAGACTTAAAAATATGGCATTACATGTTTGTTTTCCACAATATTTCAAAAGCCCCCAAATCAAACCCTGAAAATACTGTAAATTTTGTACATAGTTATTTTTAATTTTATATAAGGGAAGTGCCCCTTCAAATCCATTTTAATTGTGAATAAGGGAGCCACCCCTCCAAATGCAGAGGGAAGTCATGCCATTCCTGTTGATGTTTCCAAGTTTTCAGCAGAAACCATTGCTGACCATTTGTCAGGTCATACACAATTTTACAGAAGGATTGAGGTGACATTTTCAAGCTCTATCACACCTCTACATGAAGATTTTTTTGTGAGTTCTTAGATTTGGATTCTTGTGTGACAAATTTCTTTAACCTTTGGTGATTTTGGTAGTGATGAGTGATATGGTAGTTTGGGCTTAGTTTTCTATTTTGGTTTTAATTTTTATTCTGAAAATTTTGTGATGTGTCATTATGATTTTGTGGGAAGCCTGAATAACTCAGAAGGTTTTGCTTTGCCTGTGCATGCTGCTGTGCAGAAGTCCCTGTGAATTCTTGTACTCATTTCAGAGGTGTGAGACAAGTCCTTTACATATCCACTGCAGGGATGCATATATATTATACTTAGCTACACGTTCAATCTTAGCTCAATATGTTTGTCTGCTAGTCATACTTCTAAATCCTTAAGTGCAGATCGGTTACAAAACTACCATGTAAAGAAATTAAGGTTAGTAGAAAATACAGTATAGTTTAATTCTAGTCAGACAAAATCTATGGTGAAAATGTAATAGACTGGTTAAATTGTGGTGGTCTTGTTTGAATTTTTAATGTGATTTCATTTTTGAGTGTAGGTTGATGAATCTTCTTATCAGAGTCCTGTTTCTGAGACCTGTCCTCAGATTTCATCAAGTGCTGGTGACCATTGGGAATTTAAATCTGGAAAATTTGACCAGATCCTTTCTCGTGTTGGGGATAAAACTGGCAGGTTAGTGAAGTGGGAACATTTCTATTTGAAGTTATTAAATAAGTGTTTATGGTGCTATCTTTATATCTGATATTTGTTTTAAATCTATTTGTTTTCTTGATGTTGTAAACTCTCTTTTATCCAGACCAATGAACCTGCAGTTTTTTGTATTAATTGTCTCCTCCTTTTTACCTGGGAAGAGGGACAAACCCATTATCATACACTACTTTCATTCAATTTTACTTTTTTAACTGCTGGTTTCTTCTTACTTAAATTGAGTGTTTCCTCCATTTTTCGCACAATCTGGATGTGAGGGGTATCTGTGGTGTTCAATCCAGGGACTTGGGGACCTCTCTCACACAGGGCTGGCATGTTACTGCTGCACCCCAGGCCTAAAGCCATTGTATATCTAATAGTATTGGAATGTGTGAGAAGCTTTTAGTCTTACAAATGGTAGTGTTATTTTTGAGTTGCATTCTGACTCAATCTGTACAGGGAAATAATTGAGTCCAATTTGCAAGATGATGTGATATGGAGTGAGAGACAGCTCAGTAGTAGTGACCCAGAAGTGTTTTTGGAGGTCTTACAGAACAAAGTTGTGAGTAAAAACAATATGGTTTTGTAAGTTACCATGTGCTTTTATAACTTATTGAAGGCTAACTATGAAGGTTATAAGAAGATATCATATTATACTTTCTGCTTAAAGTCTTCTTCATTGCCAATCTTCACCAATGCCACACACTTTTTTTTTGCGCAGAAGGCTCTTGAGTCACCCTCTAAAAAACAAGGTACATGCAAATTTATAATCCATCATCTGTTTTGTTTATCTGGAAATACTTTAAAATGCAAAGGAGTTATCTTTATTGATTGCAACAGAGTTTGTTTACAGAAAAATATGTTAGAACAAGGTGCTGCCATGACCAAGATATGGAATATTGAAGCTAATTTCATCCAGCAACAAGGAATTTGATTATAAAAGCATTTTTTCATGGACAAATTATTTGTAATATGATAAGCTATTATTTGTAATACCATAATAAGGGCCCCGGTCAGGTTGTAGTTATTAAGCCTATTATTTGTCATGTTTATCTGCCATCAAATTTATTGAGGTTATCCTTAACTTTAGGCATTATGGAAAAAGTTGCTTTTACCAAGAGTCCTTCCAATACAGCTCATGTAACCCTGTTTGAGCCATTAGAGTGTAGAAACCCTTGTTCTCACTTTCTCTGAAACTGCTTGTTTTGATTTGTTTTCGGACGTTTTTGATTTTTTTGATGTTTTTGTGCATAAAGGTAAAATGCGATTTTGAAAGGGAAATGCTAATAAATTTCAATAAAATACCACAAGTCTACAAATGCTGGAAACTGATTGATTTATTGATGCTAGTACATTTATTGATCTTTTATACTGATTACAAACGAGATCTGATAACATGCAATTAAAAAAGCAACAATATTTAAAAACCTGGTTTTGCTGATTGCAGCCACCAGAATGATGAAGAAAATGGCACGGCTCCCAACAAAGTTACTTTCTCCCCCTGACAGATGATGGCAAATGAACCCTGGAGTATTTGCGCCCCATTTGGTGAAGTTACAGAGTAGAAAGAGAAGGCGTTTTTCCTTGAAGTACGGCCTTTTAATGATGGTACGGCCCTGCTGTAGGAAGGTACGGCTATGACAGCAGCAATAAATAAAAGTACTGCCCTTGGAAGATGTGTCTCTAGCTTGCAAAGTGGACGCCTAGCATAAAGAACTCTTCTCAAATGAACTCCGGATCAAAACCCTAGATGATGCAACAACTGTGAAGCTCTGTGACAACCTCTGAATGAAGCTATCTCTCTGACTGGCAATAAATCAGCTGATATTTCACAGCCTCTGAACTGCACACACTGAAGATTGCATGTTCTCCAATGCAAGTTGAAAACTGGAACCCTTGGCTCTGTTCTCAGAAGAAAGTCTCAGCAAAAATTCGATTTCAATCATAATCAGCTCAAATCCCAATGAAAACCCTTATATCTCCTCAAAAGTTCGACTTTTCTCAATTAGGCATCATTTAAATAAATTCGAACTTTTCTTTTTAATTTTTCAATAGTTTCAAACTCACTTTTAATTATAAATTATAATTAAAAGTGGCCCCCTTCAATGATGGTCGACCCCTTGAGACAAATCACTTAAGTTATAATATTAATTAATATTATAACTTTATAATATAAGCTTCAATAATTAATAATTAATTTAACAATTAAAATATTAATATCTTCCTCAAAATATGTCCGATTCACGAACCGTCTGAAGCTGGTGAATAAGTGAGTGATTCTGCACATGACCAAACCATACTGCTAAAAATAGCAAGTCAGGCAAAAGACGTCTGAATGAGCCCGAACGAAAGCCAACTGGTAAAACTCTGACAACCGAAGCCAAGCCAAGCTCCATCAAGACCCTCTATCCATCCTATTAGCCTACGAGGGTTGCATAATAGGCTAATCATAAGCTCTGAGAGATGTCAACTGGAAGGGGACATGACATAGAGCATCATAGTAGGAGAATACTGCCAAAAAGACACCAACCTCAATCATCTAGTTTGTTTCTTGTGTGTTATTGTCATATGCCTTAAAGATTCTTGGCAACTTGATTGATTTAATTGGAAATCAGGGATGGTGGAGCTGACAAATTTTCTAAATTTTCCTAACCAGATACTTATTTTTGCTTCATGCAATCTTATTGAAATATCCCACCCCTTGTTGAGATATTTGCTAACTAATAATTGCCTGAGTGTTTGCTTGTGGTTTCAAGTTATTTTGTTTTGTTTTGAGATTGATGAAGATTTTGCCAGGTAAATGCATAAAATAAACATGTACAAATGACAATTGAAGAATAATAATAAACTATTGCAAATTAATCAACTGCTGAAGCAAAACCCTTAATATATTTTTATTCAAATCTGATTTTCAATTGCTATGCAAATACAATGTATGCAATCAGATTTGTCTCTAGAAATGCAAATGCAAATAGCTCTTCAATTTTCAGATGTATTTATGAAAGATTCTACATTATCTCATACCCGAAGCAGCCATAGCAAGTTGAAATACAATTCTGGAAATGATCATCAGAAACTGTAAACCCTCATCAAATGGACACCAGGCATATTAGACTAGTTTCTCCACCTCCAAAACGCCTTGAAATGGTTGCCAATACCCAGCCGCCCCTATTGAAGGTGAAAAAGAGCTGAAAAGTTAGGCGTTTCAGCCTAGAAAGAAAACACCCTCCATAAAAGCTTTACGGCTTGGAAATGATTGCATTGTACGGCCTGGCTGATGCATAAGTACGGCCCAACAAGCCTTGAACCAGCAAATAATAACTTCCAAATGATTGATCTTCAAGATAATCTGAAAACTCTTCAAAATCCCTTGTTTTTATGATGATAAATTCTTCAATCAGCACATTGAGATTTCTGATTTGAAGCCTCAAAACATTGCTAACTTTAGATGCTATTTCACACCTGTAGTAAGCAGAAATCTAAGAGAGACTACGTCCTCCAAGACTGAAATTGCAGAAAAACCCTTGGTTTCTCCTCCAATGCCAAGCAACAAAGCCAAGTGTTTGAAATATTCATCAATAATCATTTTCATTTGCTTTTGATGCCTTTTATACCTTTTTGAGATGGCACGACTTCCAATGTTCTTTTAAATTCATCAAAATATATTTAATCATTTGCTTTTGTGTTGACTTTATGTTATATCATTACTTGGGCGCCCATTCCAAAGTCACTTTATATTTTGACTTAAATCATTAAATGGCCCCATTAATATAAAGTCAAATAAGTCATTATGAAATACACTTAATATAATTAATTATTATTAAAGTCTTACTTTAATAATAATTAAAAAAACACAACTCCCTCAAAAAACATTATTTTCTGATTCCGTTAGTGCCAGGAGGTAATCCACTGAACCCACTGCTCACCCAGGTGCCTTACCAAAAATAGTAATGTTGGTCTCTATCAGTCAACTGACTTACTATAAATAGTAAGTGCATCCAAAACGGAGCGAAAAACCTCTGAACAACATCGCCTCTGAATATACCAAGGGTCTAGAGAGATTAATACTACAAACTGCCACCTGGAGAGTGGAATAACTCTAACACAGGGCCCTCTAAACAACATTATTAGCCTATGAGGACCTGATAATAGGCTAATCCTCCAACTCTGATGCTCGCCAAAAGAGGGGACATTACAGTTATCTCTAGGGCTTTACCTCACAAAAAATGTTAAAGAAAACCAATATTTTAGTAAGAAAAAATCTATAAATAAGATGTTTCTGTAATGCACATGTAAGTTTAAACCATAAAGGGATTGGAAAGTGACGGAGTAATTGCGTAAGAGGCATAGTTGGGACTCAGTTTGGAATACAGTCTTGCAATGGGCGTTCATCATGATCTACACCTAGACAAGCTTATGTGTATTTGTTTGAATCATAGTTTCCAAAGTTGGAAAGTTGCTGAGTACTTGCTGCTTCCTCCCCCCTGTGCCCCCCACACTACTGAGTTTTTTCAACATTAACTCGCTGAGTTTTTTTGATATTAGCTTGACAAGTTTTTTTGGCAATTTTTCAAAGAACTTGTGTGCCAATAAAGCGTCAAAAATGTGATGAAAGGCAGAAAAAATGTTGAAAAAATGCAGATTTTTGCCTTTAAAAGCCCTATTCAGCTATGTTGAACACACAGAGTAGCATTAGAGCATTCTAGAGCAAATTGGAAGGATTTTTTAGGGGGCTTGAAGAGCAATTTTTTGGAATTTCGGATTTGCATTTAATTACTTCAAGTTTTGTAAATCTGCTTGTTGACTAAAATTTAAATGATTTACAGCTACACAAAATTATTGAATTAATTTTTTTCAATTTTTTTATATTTTTTGAGAATAGGGTTTATGTTTTATGTTTGATGAGCTTGATAGGATCCAAGAAGATTTTGATTTAGAACAGTTTCCTAAGTTTGAAAGTATAGAGTTGGGAAAACAAGAAGATTGGCTTAAACAAGAGGATGGAAATAAATTCCAATCTTTTGATAACCCACTCTTTGAAATGGATACAAAATTATCTTTTGGTAATCCACTTTTTGTGAGGAGTGCTAAAACATTTCCTGAATTAAGTAACATAGATGGGGGGAATAATAGGTTATGGGATCCAGGTGTGGTTCTTGGACATTAGGTGGTGCCCAGTGGTTCGGTTAAGGGACCACCAAAGATTGTTAATGTCATACAGATGAAGAGTGATTCCCACCATGATTGGTCTCTTGATTCACATGAAGCTTCAAATGAAGACCAAAGTGTAGATGGTCATAGTTGTAGTTGTAGTTAATTATGTTTAATAAAACTATAGTCACATTGCAAATATTTCATGTAATGTCACGTGTTGTTTGGGTAATTAAGCCCCGATTAGCTGGGATTGGTTGTTATGAAGCGTCACGGCAATTAGTTTCTCAACCACTGCCAGTGACTATGTACTGGAGTCTATTGTAATTGGGACATCTATGCTATTATGTTGGTGACATTATACTTTTGTACTTGCTATTGAATAAATGAATAAATGCAATTCCTATTACATGCATCATGTGTTCATGAGTATTCTGTACTTGTCTATGTTATATGAATTATTCAGTTTACTCTTGTAGTATGTCATAATCATCCCAATGAGTAAACACAAAGAACAAATCTTGATGATATGCAAAATCATGTGATCAAGCACGATAAGGAGTGTATGACGAGGACGCATCCCCCCCGTTTTTTCCCTTGTTTCCGGGACAGGGATGTCCTCGAGACGTGGGGATGGGTCGGTGACATCCCCTTGCTGTACCCCCACCACTGCTGGTTCGTAGGAAATGCTAGGGAGATGTCGGGATGCCGAGACGTCTAGGCATTTCCCATCCTAAGCGTCCAAAAAAATAATTTTTTGAAAAATTCTTTTCATTTTTTCAATTCTTGTGCCTAGGGGTGAGCCCTAATGGCATGTGAGCCCTTTCCATGCCCTCTAAGCTTTACAAAATACTCCCAAATCCTCATTTTTTTTTTTTTGACTTTTTTTAACTTAAAAAGTCCAATTCATCCCCTAACCTTAAAATGATGTCCGCCATGAAGGTTTGTGTGGCTTTGCAGGTCTTAATTTGAGTCTAATTGTGCATGAAAAATGATGTGCCCCTCGAATCCGTTGGGGGTGTTGCCCCCAAACCCCCACAAGGGGCGTTGCCCCTTGACCCCATTTGGGGCATTGCCCCCAAATTCCCATTGAATTCATTTGATTTTCCATGTACTCTCTAAGTCCAAGTTTCCAAGTTTGCCTACAAGTCTTCATCTATAGTATCGTCATGATCATCCAATTGGACAATCTTCCTTGATACTTACATTCGAGTTTGACTAAATGACATTCTAATGTTTTTTATTTTTATGGTGGTTTTGTTAAGTAGTATTAATAGTATTATAGTGTTTAAGTATTTTAAGCTTTAATTAGTAATTTGCCAAAGTTTCATTTGTAAATTCAACATTGTAATTTTAATTCATCTTTTTATAACTATTTTTTCAAGTACTATATGTATATTAGTGCCGCCCCTTGCCGCCCCTACGCCGCTGTCCCCTTGTGCCCCAACCATCCCTAAATTTAGGCCCTTGGTCCCTGCGTCCCCAAAACCCATCCCTGCGTCCCCACATGCCCTAGTCAGGAAACTCCGTGGAACATTGGCGATAAGATTCTTGTTAGTAATCCTCCTGTTGATGTGATTTTTGTGACCGCACCAATCAGCCGAAGAACAAAGTTGTCCGAAGGCTACTCTGTTCTCTCTTGATCAAAGTATTCTGTGCGCTAAGATTGCGAGAAAGTTCGCACGTTCAACTCCAAGGTTCCGAGTACTTAGAATACCTTCAGTTGGTTGATGTGAATTGCTGTGTTCTTACGAGGGGACTTACACAATTGTTCAAGATTCTTGCAGCTAACAATAGATGGATGACTTGAAAGGGATTTTGCGCGTATGATTTGGCAATGAGTTCGTTTTCCTAAAGCTAATCAGAAATATGCGGAAAGTAAATGAGTGAAGGGCCTAAGAGACTTATATTCTATTCTAAATGTAGGATATGCAGAGCTCAATTTCGGCAGACTTCGACCAAATTTCACCTAGCCTCACGTCGGACAGCTTCAGCAAAATTAGTGCAATCTTCAAAGGGATAGCAAAAGATGTTCAGATTACAATTTAGCATACATACACCATCAAAACGACGCATATAAGTATACAAATCACAATCGAAGTTAAACTCAAGATGATCTCCAGTGGACCACGCAAGGCGAACTTATCATCAATAAGCTGCTAGTGGTATGGAATGAAATGAAGCTACCTCAATAAAACACCACACATCAAAGTAAACTACTTGCATTAAATGAAAATTACGCTACTTGGATCCGAAAGGAAGAAGAGACCTTGCTAGCTATCCATGACAAAGACGAATTCCACCATCAATGAAAAGATCTATTATCATGAAAGTGTTACACAACAATCTCCACAAAAGTTTTCAAAGGGAAAACTTTCTTTCTTCTCCACACTATGCTAAGCAAAATGTCTACTATGCTCTACTCTCTAGTCTCCAATCTCTAGCTCTAATGCTAATGTTTAATATCTACTGGATTACAAATGAAGGGGACTCCCCCTTTTATAGATAGCCCAGTCCAAAAGACGGCTAGGGTTACAATCAATAGAATGGCTAAGATTAAGCCACCTCAGCCCTAACCCTAAAAACTTCTAGAATGGGGAGTGGTGCAATAAATGAGCCAAGATTCCCACTCACTCCCAAAATAGTAAAGGCAATTAATGCCCACAATCAGTCTTCTAGAAGATCCTCGTCTAGTAGTGCATTCCCATTCTCTTTCTCTCTGGCTGCAAACTCAACGAATCTGCCAAGTACAGCCTCAACCTCCTGAACTGAAATGGGTGGAATACAATCTAGCTGAAACTCTAACACTGTGACTGAATGTTCATGCCTTGTACAAGATTTTCTCCAAGCAACTAAGGAATCCTGCGTGCTCTGGATCAAGGTGGAGAAAGTGGAAGTATTTTCGAAATCATCCTGTACGAAGGTCTTCACCTCAGAAAAGAAAGGCACCAGCCTACCCCTCAAATTATCAATATTTACCTCATCTGGATTCAACCGCCTAGCAAATATGGCCTCAAAAGTATTCTAAACTCCATCAATGATATTGGCCATTGCCTTCCGTACCCTGGTTGAATCCGCCTGTGCTGCGTCGAAGAAACCACGTCCTGTGATTGCTGAAGAATACCATCTAGAGAAATCATACTTGTCATTCTCCTGAATGACCCCTCCATCAATCAACAATCGCAAAGGGACATGCCTCAATGCCTCAAGACGCTGAATTACTTTGCTTTGATAGACAAAAGCATCACCCCAAGCTTGATCAATTGCCTCCATCCGTGCCAAAATACTGGAAGCCTGCTGAAAAGCAAAAGCAAGGTCCTCCATAAACTTTTCTGTCTCAACACGAACTCCTGTGACCCACTTGTCTGCTTCCTGTGCCATCTTCCCTAACTCCAACAAGCCACTGATTGACTCTCTAGGTATCTCTGCTAGAGGCTCTATCACTGGAATCTCCTGCCCACGAGAACGAGACAATTGCTGCACATATCCAATTAGAGCCTTATGCTCTCTTTTCAACTTCTTGTACTTTCCTTCTTGAATAATCTGTCCTTGAGGGCGAGGTAGGAGTTATCACACTCCTCTACAATCTGTGCACCAGTGGGGC
>VDFB02349185.1:0-37665 GCA_007258455.2 Sequoia sempervirens
CTCTTGGGTGAGTACTTTTTCCCACAAGAGCAGGCCCTCTATATGTAATAAAGCAGTAAAATTGCATGAATGAAAAAGGAAAGTCTGGTATTCTGGTCACCCAGTTAAGGGGAGAGCATAGACCTATTGCCACAAACACAGTAGACACGGTTCTTTTTAAAAGCCCAAATCACAATGATCTAAACTATGTGAATATGTTGCTTCACAGAAAGCATGGGATTCATTTTAACTGAAAAATTAGCATGTGATGACTACCCTAGATTGCTTTATTTTAAATCCATGTCTATCCTAGGGTTGCTTCTTTTTAAAACCAGCTGTGACTATCCTAGATTGTTTCTTTTTAAGCCAGAAAAAGGTTTTGTCTACGGAAGGCATCAGACTCAGAAACCTGTTTAGTTACAATCTATAAGCGCCAAAAGATCACCTGTATGCACCACAAAAACAATTAAATGTGCTAAAACAGATAGTAAATGCACTATAGAAAGTCCTAAATGCGCTACAAAAACTCCTAAATGCACTAAAATAGAATGCAGCTAAATTTCTTTTTTTGTTTTTCAAATTTTTTAACAAACTAAGTCAAGCATATGCGCCCTTCTATTCTGTAGATGCACCGAAACAGTTCCTAGATGCGCCACAACAGTCCCTGGATGCGTCGAAGTACCTGCAAAAGCACTGAAAGAAGCTACGGATGCGCTTTAAAAACCTGCGGATGCGCTTTAGAAATCGTCGTATGCACTAAAACAGAAAATTTTGTCGAAAATCCGAATTCCAAAACACGAGATCCTGTCAGAAAACTTGCAAGTAGATGTTAAAAATGGCACAAGGCCCCACGGTGCGCGCCAATAATGTGTGGTCAATTTTGTGAGCATTAAATGTGTAAAAACAAATGAATCAAACACACCAATAAGACATTATATCATAACAGAATATTAAAGTAATAATAATTGCAAACTCAGTATCCTGTTATCGATGTCGTCCTATCGTCCTCTATCTTTAGTATTTTCCTTGATTCCAGCTAGCTCTTAGATTATATGCTAGGCTCAATGAACAGTCCTCCTAAAGAACGAGATTGAATATGAAATGCATGTAATGCTTAAGCTAAGACATGATTATTCTAAAGCATGATTGCTAAGATGACAGATTATGATGATGCTATGAATAATAAAACTATAATGATAATGCTAGAATGCTATAATGCTAGATTGTAATTAATCTCTAATTCCTCTAATATGTGGTGTGTAACCTTTGCTTGGATTGGTTGTGCTATTTATAGAGTTTTTCAAAAGCTTCTGATTGGTTGATATGATCAATGATTGTGAAAATTCCTGGCAGATCAAACGGTTGAGGATGGATAAGACTAAAGAAAAGTAGAAGAAAGCAGAAATCAAGATTTGTTTTCTTTTTCTGTAAAAGAGGTAAGATAAGATGATGAAGATGATTTGTTAAAAATCATATTTTTGTGAGATTATGGAAAGATTTTGAAGAAGATAAATAATTAATTATTGAATTCAATTATTTATTTATGGATGACAAAGAGATTCTTCTAAAAATAGAATATTTACCCTAGATTTGAAGAATAATGGAAGATTTCATAATTAAATAGAATATTTAATCATGATTCTGAAAAGATATGGAAGATATTCAATTAAATAAAGATATTTAATTAAACCTTTAAGAAATGGTGTGTAAATGAAATTAATTAAATAATATATTTAATTAACTAGAAGAAGAAATTGAAAAGGAATATTTAAATTTAATTAGATCAAAAAGACTTAATTAAATTCAAAAAGTGATAATTAATTAAAATAAATAAAGTGTATTTATTTAATTAATCAAGTAGACATATGGATGTGGAATAATTAAATAAAAATCAATTTATTTAATCATTATAGAAGAATAAATTGAATGAACCATATAATTAAATTAATTAAATTTAATCATATGTAGAAGACTTTAGAGAAATTAATAAATAATAAATATTTAATTAAATGTTAGGATTAATCAGATATGACCAATTTTATGCATCTACAATTACCTAGTGTGGAAAACCACATCTCCTAGATATACCACAACTAAATAATTTTTTAACTAAAATATTATAATAAATAAATTTATGCAATGGTGTATAATACCAAATCCTAACATTATCCCACTTGTTTTATACATTGCATAAAGGTTAGTTAATTAAATATATCATCATAGTCATATATGAAACCACAAGAATCTCTTGTATCTCTTGTGCTCCATCGAGATACTTGCAATAAAACCAAAGTGACCACCTTATCAAGAAATAAATCCTCTCATCCCCCAACATGCCACCGATAGAAGAAAAAGAACATTCCAAGGTAAATATACACAAATACAATGAACAAAAGCATCAAATAAAAGTGATATCAAAGGCTCCAAGTTATTGTCAAAGGCAAAAACCCATATGATCATAAATATAATACACAACACATGCTAATACATCCAACCATCCATACATCCTAGGTATCAAAAACATTAGTAAACTCATGCCAACAACATATGCAACCCATAAACCATAGTCACAAGGTCCCTAAATTAAATATTTCAATGAAGAACATGCATTTCTAGGTACTCCTATTGCATGGGTAATTTCAAATCTGAAAATAGAATCAAGGCATATCAATTCTACCAATAAACACTCATATCAAGGTGTTGAAAATGATAAAAAAAAAATGAAGTGCCTAGAATAGCCACAATGATCCACACATGCAACCCAAATAGTTGCATACTCTATCATAATATGACACTGCAATCCTCCCAAATCATATGAACATGAACCTCTAGGACATAACCATAGAACAAAGAGAGAACGCCTATAAATCATATTATGTCCTTCTACCAACACCTCAAAGTGCTATACTATGTAAAGTATGATCTCCTTACAACCCCAAATGAAAATCCTCAACAACACCCTACCACTCAATATCATAGATCAAATGCAACATATGTATCATGTAAAACCAACATGGTTGTAAGCCTCTCTAACCAATGAAGATCAAACTCAAAATATCTATTACCAAAACTAGGAAATCAACCCAATAAATATATTTTAAGAATCTTCATCAATGGGTGGAGATACATAAACTCATATAAACAAGGAGATAACCATGATAAACATTCCTCCAATGAAACCTCTAGAACTAACTATCTATAGCTCAAGATCCATATCCATTAGAAGAAAAAGAATTAAAAAAAAAAAATCTAAAAAAAAATGGGAAAATACTTCTTAGATGATAAATCACTAAGTAGACCAAGAGTGGGGAGTGAGAATGCTCCTCTAGGATAACTAAGTTATCATGAATCTCTCAAAAAATAATACAATCTATAGGTCCATCATGAAATCACATCCATATCCAGGTGAAGGGTCCCTAGTCTTCTTGTTGAAACCTCCAAAAAGTAACTATCTCAAGAAAATATATAATCTCAAGAGAAATCTACCCTCACCCAAGTCTCTAAGTATCCATGAGCACCTATAATCAATCAATCCATGCTAAGATCCAAATTCAATACCACACTATCATAAATATCCCAATCACATGACCAAAGTACTCAATACCAAGAGAATTAACAAGACCACTATCAAAGCTCCATTCATGAGTTAAACAAACAACCATGACATCATGATCTAAAAAATCCTCTTAGGAAACCACATGTACCAATACACACATCTTGTTCTTAAGAGAAATTGCATCATGCCAACAATCAAACTAGTATCTAGACTAAACCAAGACATAATACAAAACAACTCTAAACCAAAGATTTGTAAGGAAGCTAAGGTAGTAGAACAAATTCCTACACTAATCTTGAGAGGAGGATAATGAAAAACTTTACAAATATTTTCAATAATTACAAAAAATTAAACATAAATAAATATAAATATCATTAATACCAAAAAAAAATGATTGATGTGGGGAAAACCCTTTTTGGAGAAAAACCCCACACTTCAAAAGCTTCCCAATATCTTATTCAAAAATCACAAAGATTACAATATACTTGCAGAGCAAGCTTCTCACGGGAGTATCACCAACTAGATATCTAGAGGAAAGATGCCTACTATTAGACTCTCGTAATACACCACAATACATAGTCATAGTACAATTCCCTCATAAAATAGGGTTTCCTTCTAGGGTGATGAAGTCATGGATGGAGGGTCTAGCAAGGACTGTCCAACCATGCAGCCTTGAGTACAACACAACAAAAATAAGACAAGTAATGCTTAACAAACACAAATTATCATTGATTCAAAAAAAAATAGTCTTACATGCATCATATACCAAAATTTTGGAATGACTAGGGCTCACAGGTCTGCCACAAAGCAATACCAGATATTACAATCAACATTATGTCTTATTACAATCCACAACCTAGAAGGTTGGATCTAACTATCAGGTCAATCCTAAATAGTAGCTATCTAACTTCTTTCTAACAGATTAAAAATGATCTGAAATATGAATCCATAGCTCCAATTATGATCCACGTCAGCCTCAAGGGTTTACAAACCCCAATGCAAGATCAAACATGAAAGTCAGTCAAGAATATGAGAAGACAACTCATCAGGAGATAGAAATGTATAGTGGATCTCTAGGAAAGTTCCCCTAGACCTAAAATGCCTTGAATGATGTTTCATTAAGCTCTTCACATTTCAAAAATGGTCCACACATCCAACCTAAACTAAATAGGCACTTAATTCTCTAACGAAATGTTGATAGTCATCTTCCGAGAATGATAACCTTCAAAAAACGAGTGTGAATCAACTGAAATCAAGATATGTTGAAGATGGCCTTGTGTAGAATCTATATCCTACTCCACAAGATAAGAAATGATAATGTGGTAAAACATGGAAGAAACTACTCAGACATCTATGGACTAAACTGTAAAGAAATAAATTTTTTTGGTTGATACATGATTGATTTACAACCAAGGATGCTCCTACATCAAGCACCCGCAATTGGGAAGAAAATTGAGTCCCTCACTTGCTAGGGCCTAGAGGAAAACCAAAGTGGTCCACCTTAGTTTGAGAAATCCATGATGAATCCTCCACTAGTCTACCTTTCAACTTCACCAAGTATTCCTCAGACTACTTGTTCTAGTGCTCCTTCCATTTTTGATGTCCAAGATCTACTCAATCTACTCAAGTGGTTGATGTTGGAACTACTCTTTTAGGTCAACTTGTTTATTATTGTCACTTGACTATCCTTCATGATATTCATAAGTTACCACAACATTGAAAATAGGTGATATACCAAGTTCCTCTGGTAACTCCACTTCATATGCATTTCCCAAATCAAACTTCTTGGGAATCTTACATAGTCCAATCTTCCTCATTTTCAGCTTATTATATGTTCCTATTGGAAACCTTTCCTTCTTATGATATACCATAACTTCATCTGCAACAAAAAATTCCTTATGTCTCCTCTTCTCATTTTCTTACTCCTTGTACTTTTTGTTCATGTCCTCTAAGTGTTTCCGGACTTGACTATGCACTGTCACCATGAATCCTACAAATTCTTTTGTTTTTGTACTCCTCTTATTCTCCATACTAAATTTATCTGAGCTTCTCAACTCCTCTAGGATCACTAGTAGAATTTGGCAAATAAATGACTATGTGACTAAAAATTTTAGTCGCGTGACTAAAAATGACTAAATTCTACTATTTTTTTGCAATTCACAAGTATAAATGACTAAATAAATGACTAATTTGGTCATCGGGTAAAATCACAACTAGATGACTAAATAAATGACTAATTTGGTCATCATGTAAAATCACAACTAAATGACTAAATAAATTACTAATATCAGACAAATAAAAATGACTAAATAAATAACTATTACTCCTCTATTATTTTTTCTTTCAAATTTTATCATAATCCATAGAGCTTAAGCCCCCCTCATGGGACCCCTACCTAAGTGGGCCATTTGGCCACCTAGGTTGCTTGGTGCACCAAAAATACCTATTGTGTGGAAGGCATTGCCTCTCGGTGTAGTCTTAAGGCCTTCACATATTTTATAAAAAAAAATAACATTTACATTCTTTAACTTTTATTACTCATTATGTTAATGAATCATTAATGTTTTTAACTATGATTTGAAGCTAGTTTGATTTTCCTGTTGTGTTAGCATGTCAAATGTATCAAAGAGAAATTGTGGTCAATTTCACTAATAAAATATGATTTAAGCAATCCAATTACATTTTGAGGGCTATCTTGCAGACACTTTCATTTCAAAAGGTCAAGTAGTTATTTCTAGAAGCAATTAGATTCAATTTACATGGATTGTAGAAACGTAATGTCTGTAAAAGTAATTATTTCTAGAAGCGGTGCCTTAAAAACGTAAGGTCAGGTAGTTATTTCTAGAAGCAATTAGACTCGATTTACATGGATTGTAGAAACGTAATGGTCGAGTCTACTGAAAACGAAGATTTTTCCCTTAAAAAAAGAACATTTTTCCCTAAAAATGAAGATTTTTCCCTATAAATGAAGATTGATTCACGTCTATCTTTGCTTGTTGATATACTCAACCATCTTAATAATGCGAAGTAGAAATAACAATGATCATTTTTGGTATGCAAAATTTTTCTCTTTTAGGCTTTATATTGTTAATTATTTTTTAAAAATAGAATTATTTTATAATCTATGAAATCAATTGTGTGTTGATCATTTTTATAGATGTTATCTTTTTATACAGGTTTGAACTATAGTAATTTTAGGAGCACATCATGCTTATCTTAATTTTCACAACCTATATTAAAATGACAATGTAGATAGATGAATTTTTTTCCCCCAAAAATGAAGATTAATTTTTGCATGCCTTCCACACAATAGTTCTTTTTGGTGATATTAGAAATAGGTATTTTTGATGCCTTGGTCGGTTCGTGATATGCATTTGGAGGGAGTTTCAGGCAGTTGATTTTTGGCGTAAAACATTGTGATTTCACGTTGGAGGGAAGTTTGGAAGTTTAATCAACAATTTGGTGTTTCAACTCCCACGTGCGTTTTAAGGTTTTCCATAAAAATAAATATCAAGCAAACGCTTCAGTCTGAGAGTACATTGCAAGTCTGATGAAGGAAAAAACCATTGAATGCAAAGAGTGGCGGTTTCCATTTTGTAATGCTAGAGCTTGTTGAGCAATTTTTTCTGAGTTGCAACACCAATATCATTCAAGAAAGGGCAGGACATTAAACAAGGTTACAATCTAAAGGTAACTGGAAATCTTGAATCCTGAAACCTCATGTTGATCTTCATCCTTCATGACAGTAATCCTGATGTTGCATATCACTGTTCTTGCTTTCCATTGCTTCATTTTTGTTACAATCTTGTGCTTTCACTGATATAATGATAATGCTCTTTGACATTCAATAAATCTCATTGACTTTAACCCCTTTTCACTCTGTTCCATGGTCTTTTACATCTTCTTTGTGCATGATATCGGGTCACATGGAATTCATAACAACTTCTATTATCTCCTTCATTTTTCTATGATCCTCTGACACTCATATGTTTTGATATAATAGTGATCATTTGCAACTATTTTCCCTCTATATATTGTCTTTCATTCCTATCTCTTGCATTCCTTGGACTATTGTTATTATGCATTGAAAATTGGAACTTTTTATTCATTGTATTGATAACTCATTTGTTTGTATTCATTGCTATCTTATGATGATTGTTCTTCATAGTCAATCCTTAAAATCATTGTTCTAATAAAAACATTTTTTTTCTCTCTTTTTTTACATTGTGATCTCATTGCTTTGAACCTTGTGCTTTGTGATTATCACATCTTTGTTACAATCTCTTCAAGGACTGACTTTCTTTCTCTATTGACTACAAGAGACCCCTTTGATCTTACAACACCAAGCCTCTTAAAGAAAACTTAGAATCTATTGTCAACAGTGAACAAAAAACCATCATAGCTAATTTTATTTCTTTAAGAAATAAAATCATTATTGACCATAGCATAAACCACCTGCACTAATAGTGTTAAGTCAGAAAATATTCCATAGAAAGAAATATATTTTAGATAAACAGAGCCAGTTATCCTTCTAAAATCCAGATAGTTGAATACAAGGAGGGTAAAACATAAAACATTAAAATACTTTAAGATGTTGCAAATGCCATGTAATTAGTCTAGAAGAATAACCTTAAGATAGGAAAAATTCATTTTTCTTAAATATTCATCATGAGTTTTCTCCCATAAAGAACTCCCCCCGACATGAGCAATGAGAATTGTATCTTCCATCTTGTTTGTTGATAGGCACTGCATGACTGCTCCCTTATAATCACCAACAAACTTTAAATGGCTTCATTGTATTTTGAGTATTCAGTCGAATATTTAGTAGCTTCATGTTGCACCTCTTCTCCATTGCCTAGGGTATCCTTCCCAACAAAAAAATCATTTTCAATGAGAGGAAGTGAGGAATCTTCTTTCAGACTGTACAAATTATCAAAAAACTCCTTGCCATTGTCTTTGAGGGATGTAACATCTTGTCCACCTTTTGACTGAACTAATGTATCTAATTGTGTTGTATCATCAAGAGTGGCATTGTTGATTATTTCACTGCTAAATCATCAATGTTGGCATATTGAACTTCCTGTAAGTCTTGATTCTTTGTTGACTACACTTGAAATCTAAGGTGTTCAAGTAGCTTTTTCCTAGCATTGCCTTCATCTTCAAACATGACTCTTAGGAAATTCCATGTCTCCCTCTCTTCTTCCAAACTAAATCAATGCAGAAGCCAAAAATTTGCAAGTGAAAAAATACAAATGAATGTAAATTGTTATTAATCCCATTCAAAAAGTATCCACAAATAACTAACCAAGAATCCTAAGACTTCTTATTGCACAAAGCTCACAATGATGATTTTTCACCATCAACTATTGCAGCTTCAAACTCTGTTGAACAAAGCACTAGACTGTTCTCAGTAACGAGATTATGTATATATACCTATGAAAATAGCAGAAAAATAAGACCATGTATCATCTTAATGACATGTACCAAAGAATAAATTGCACTCTACCTCAGAAGATCCAACAACACTCTGTGACGTTGTACTAGGCCGAAATGAAGCAAGCTTTCCTCCAAATCCAAAACTGACACCAACTAGTCTCTTCAACCACTTAGGAGCTTTCAAGAGTGCACCTGAAAAGGGAAAAATGAAAAGATAGACATCATGTATTTGCATACAGGATCCCAATTCATTGAGAAAATATTATAAGTGAGATTCCCATTTCTTAACTAAGTCATGTATGGTTATCATGTATAAAGCAACAATTACCACCCAATATATGTTTGAAATCAAAGCACTATACTTGGGTTATTCATAGAGAGTTATTAGTCAAGTACTATAGGCAACAAATTACGGGCATATCAAACCAGTAGAGCATAGATAGCAATAGTGATCATGCATAAATCTCATGAACATATTTGCATCAATTAAGGTAGACATATTTCGACAATGAAAAAAATCTAGATGAAATAGACCTACCTTCCTAGCACTTTCACTTCTGCCTGTTATTTTCATTAATACCGAAGGTATATGTAGATTGGGTAGGTACCGTTGGGCTCTAAAGGCCCCTTATTGTGTGATTAAACAATACAGACAATTGGGGAAATATCATTATATGTAATGACATAAGTTGAGGTTGAAGGTATTGTTTGATGCCAATTCAAACAATGGAGGCTCTTGTTGAAATCTACCTCTACCTTCTCATCATGGCAAGGAAAGTGAGATGTAGTTAAACCATGGAAGTCGTGCATATATTTTGATGAAAAAATGAGCCTGGGCCATCATCACTAGAACAATGAAAAATAGCATGCATAGATCATACAAAAAAATAAGAGAGAATAAGAATTAACAATGGATAACTAAATAAATCTTGTCTCCAAGAAGACAAATACCACATATATATGGTGTTCATTACCTAGCTTGACTAGATCAATGTTAATCCTTTAGTTTATAATATTCTTTGCAATATCCCCATGTTACTACAGTTCTGCCAAATAATTATGACAAGATGAATGCCAGTTCTTCAATAATGAAGATATTGTTTCAAGCTAGTTGCAAATTTGCAATGGTTGAAAAAACTCTTTGTTAGAGAGACAAATGAATCTCCTAACATTTTCCATGATTGAATAGGCTCTGCTACACTTGAAACTGCTAATGCATGCATATCTAGTCAGTCAAATTGTCCAAAGTACTTCTACAGGAACCAACTCAGTTATTTTTTGGACAACATATACATCACATTCACTGAGCACACCTCCCACACCCTCCTATAACCACAGTTTTCAGGGTATTTCTCATGGTAATTTGGAAGTAAATTTTGGAGACACTCTTATAAAGAAAGCATGACTTCTTCATAGAGTTGTGTAAACATTTAAAATCCTTATCCCCAGAGCCACTCTACCAAATAGAATAAAATTATAAAAATAAGGATATATTTTCCAATTAAAGAATTACTCCAAAACATTACCCGATAAGCCTCCACCAAATATAGCCTCTCTAGAATCCATTTGACTACAGGCCTGAAATGGATGCACATCAAAAGATGCAAACCCACATTAATTACAAATATGTTCCTTATGAACAAAAAGGAACACAGTTAACTCACCAAGGAAAAAACAAAGTAGCATCTGGCATGTAATTCTAAGTTAGGTGAACCTAGAGATAAGCTTCTCAAGAAATACTTGCAGTGTGCTGAAATACTTGTAGAAGATATATATCATGTACTTCTAAGATATGATTTTGAACACAAACACTTGTGATCCAAATCAATTATGAGTGTATGGCTATGTTAAGTTTTTCCTCTTTGACAATTAGAAAAAAAAAATTATACTAAATACAATCAACCATAAATGATAAAGTTTTAAAACAAGAGTGCTTGAGATAAATGAAAGACTCTTCAATAAACCTGTGAAGGATAATTGACATGGTGACATGACTTTTCAGATTTGATAATCCTTCTGATTCTCTAACTTAAGTACAAATGACTCTTGGCCTTCAACTCACTTATATATAATAAATCCTTATGTCACATTTACATTAACTGATTAACACCATATGACTATTACTGATATATTTAAAAAATTTGTATCACCTCCACTCATTCATGACCCACAATGAACATTACATTCTAGCACTCACCATAATGTTATATGTGGATCAATCCACTTTCAAGGCTCAATCATGTTTTGGCTTTAAGTATTTGGAATTTGCAAGATCCACATCAATCTAGATAAACATCTGGACTTATCTATTATCACCCGACTTTCCTCACATTTCCGCAATTCACAAAGACAATATCAATCATCTAAAATTAATTCTTCGTTGTTGCTCCTTCTATTATTCTGGAAATATTCCAATGCAGTAGATTATTAAAACCTCCCAACCATCTAACACAAAGTTATGAGAAGGAATTCAAATGCATGTCATTTTCTTGTCATTTTCCAATATCGGAATTATGAAAACAAGCTCAAATCCTTAAGAAACAAAGATAGGTCTAATCAATTATCGAATGTGGAGTTTTAGCCACTCAACCAATCAACTAATTTAATATATGTTTTTTGGATGACCATGTGAATGAACCCTCATCAAATAGAGAAGTAAGCAGATAAAGCTAATATCCAACTAGATTGGACAGCAAAATGATAAACAAAGTTCATCAAGGATTACCCTGAATAGCTCAAAATAGGCTTGCAAATTCATTCAACATGATTGAATTTCCAGTGTGGTTTGTATCATTAAATGTCAAAATTAGATCAACCAATCAAAAGGGTAAATTCCTTAAATAATAAAACATCAGATATGATCGAGAACTCAAAGCACATACAAACTAATAAAGGATCAACACAATAAGAAGAGACCAAATCTACAATATCTAAGTCTCATAAATGTTCAAATTTGGTAAGATTACCCTGCAAAACCCATTTGTTTGCACCAATCTATAGAGCATTCAATCATTTGTCTTTTCCCAAGCTTTCATCCTTATTTCTGATCTAGTTTTACTTCTTCAAAACCTAATCTCAGTCTTTGATGTTTTCAACAAAATAAAATAAAAACTAAGTTGAAAGTCAGAAGCACAATTATAAAAAGTTTGGGTACTCCAATTATCTTACAGAAACAAAGTACCCAGCCTCAGTGTTGTGGTAAAACTAGAACCTTTTGACTTAATTCACACTTAAAGTTATGATTTTTAGATTTTTACAATTCGTTTTCTGCCTTGAAATTCCAAACTCACAAATCACCTAAGATTGTATCCTGGACATGCCATAAACTTCAATTTTTACCTTGATTGTTTTTTACTCATAATCCAATAACTTGTTTTTTGTTAACATGCACTTTATAAATGTAACCAATCATAGTGAGAAAATATTTAAAAAATTATTTAATATTCAATTCATAATTTTTATTTCCAACTTGATATTAATTGGTCAGGATTTCCCCACCTCTTAATGTACATGAATTTAAAGAGCTCATGTTTTCAATCCTTAGCCATCACTCATCCTGATGTTGTGTCAAAAGAGTGGCTCAAAACATTAATTAAATCTTCTTCCATACTTTAGATCCTGAAAACTTTCAAAAAACTCACTTCTCAATTCAAATTTCACTCAATTTCATTGCAAATGAATCATCAGTGATAACATAATGATAGCTTAAATTTATCAAATTCAATATTTTGACTTCAAATACAATTGAATGAACTTTTCATATGACAAGCAAATGAAAACAACTATACTCAAACACATCTCAACCTTCATATTTTTTATTTTGATTTTAAGACTCAAATATAACTGAAACAACTAAAAACTCAAAGAGAAAACCTTTCACATGAGAACACCTGCTCCTCATATGCAACTCAACCTTCATACATGTCTGTTTTGATTTTAAGACTCAAAAGTCAAATATCACAAAAACAAGTAAACAACTAAAGACTCAAATCTTATGATCAACAGGGGCACTTTCAAGTTTTACTTTCATAACACAGCCAATGCAAAAGAAAGAAATACATAAAGCAAATCAAAGGGATATGAAAGTACAAGTTACATGAGTAACAACCATGAAAACAAACAAATAAAAATAGTTGTATTAGTTGAACTCAAAAATAGATTATAAGTTAGAGATGACAAACCTTTAAATGCTATTTATCTAGTGGTTTACATAACTTGTCTATATTTATAAGTCAGACAACTTGTAAAATGTATAATTTTTGGCATGGGAATGAAATTGGATTGTTGTTGACATTTGTTATTCTCATGGATAGGTATTCAAGCACTTTCATGGGTGATAAATCTTTTTTGGATAGGACTTGGAGACTTTTGAAAAGGCGGGCAAGGAATTCGAAGTTTGCTGCAATGAATTTGAAGTCAATGATGCCCTCTGCAGCGAATTCAAAGGTAATTTAAAACCCTCATTTCCAAAAGTAAGCTGATAGGAAACACAGGAATATTCCATTCTCAGTAGGTAAACTTCAAATTAATGTAAGATAGATCTTATAACAATGACTCATTATATCCTCTTCTTTTTGTTATGGTCTATACTAAAAGTGACTACTTTCAACAATGTTTTGGCATCTTTGTTTTTAGATTTATGTTTTTTTATTTAAATCAGAAACTAAATTAATATTGGAATGCACAATATTACAGATGGATCAGCATCAAAGGTTGACTACAAATCAATATCATGCATATGATGAGAGAATAGCTGATGAGAGGGACATTGACAAATATCCATGTCCATGTAAAAATTGTCTTGGTGGAAAGGTGAAAAAAAGAAATATGATTTATCGATATATGATAAGATATGGGCATAGTGGTATAAGCCCTTGGGCTTACAATTATTATGAAGATATGATAGAATGGAAGACTGTGATATATGAAGAGGCAACAAACATAGATGAAGTGGCACCAAACATAGATGAAGAGGCAGAAATGTTTGACGAAGGGTTTGAAGTTGATAGAATGTTGAATGAGGGTCTAAATGATGATTCGGCCAAGTCAATAAAGGATGCTTTAAATCCTTTGTATGTTAATTGCAAGTTAAGTCATTTGACAACAATCCTTCAAATTCTTAACTTGCAAGTGGTGCATGGTTGGAAAAATGAGAGTGTAGATCAGTTATTGGAATTATTAAGTTCATTGTTACCAACTGACTCCACATTGCCAACAAAAAGAATTCAATGTAAAAAGAAAATTAGTAAGCTCGACTTGGGGTATGAAAACATCCACACATGTGTGAATGGTTGTGTATTATTTCATAAAAATATTGCAAATGAGAGTGAATGTTTGAAATATCATGAAGCAAGGTATAGACAAGGGTTGAAATCAGTTGTGGTTCCTAGAAAGGTTCTTCACCACTTTCCGATAATCCCACGATTGCTTCAAATGTATAGGTGTAGAGATATTGCTGAACTTATGCAGTGGCATGCCCAAAATAAGAGCACTGATGGAAAACAACGACATGTGCCTAATTCTAAGACGTGGATGGAATTTCATAACAGATGACCTGATTTTTCTCAAGATCCTCGTAATATAAGGTTGGGTTTGTCTCTAGATGGGGTGAACCCATTCTCAGATCAAAGTACTAAATGGTCAACTTGGCTAGTGTTTCTAATAAATTATAACTTGCCTCCATGGTTAGCAACTAATCCATTTTTCTTAATGTTATCATTGATTATACCAGGAAAGAAAAGTGTGACTTCAGATACAATAGATGCTTATCTAGAGCCATTATATGATGAGCTAATGGAATTGTAGAAAGGAACTGAAGCAATTCAATCTTTAAGGGATGGTCATTCAATCAAATTCACTTTAAGAGCTTCCTTATTGTTTACGATTCATGATCTTCCTGCATATGGCACATTGTCTGGTCTCGATGTTCATGGATGCCATGGATGCCCTGCTTGCAACTTTAAGGATTTTGTGAGGCACTCAAGAAGTTTTCATAAGTGTATTTATTATGGACATCATGCTTACCTTAAAATGGATCATCCATATCATTGAAAAAAGACACGTTTCAATGGTCAGGAAGAGAATTGTGAAGCGCCATTGCTAATAATAGGTGATTAAATTGTTGACAAATGGACAAAAAATAATGTCATTTATTGAAAATGATGGGATTGCTGGCAGTAGATATGATCCATGTAATGAAAGCGGTGTAAAATAGTTGTGAATATTGTATAAGTTGCCATACTTTAAGGATATATCCATTAGGCATACTGTTGGTTTTATGTATACTGAGAAAAATATACCTTATGCTATTATAGAAAATCTTTTTGGTGCTTTTGATACTATTTCATCACATGAAGACTTTTGAGAAATAAAGATTTGTCAAAATATTTGGGTTGAAAAATATGATAATGAAAAATATAGAAAACCTAGTGCTCCTTATGTTTGGACAAAGAAACAACGTGCACAATTCTTACAATTGATGTCTCAGACTCACTTTCCCATTGGATATGTAAGTAGTTGCATCAAAATCCAAACTGACATTAATAGCTTAAGAGGCCTCAAGACCCATGACTATCATGTCATAATCGAGAATATTTTACCTATTGTGGTAAATATATCAATTTTGGTAAAGGGGCCAAGATTGGAAATTATAAGGTTGGGCCTAATATTAAAGAGAATAATTTTACATGTATTAGATCCTTCGAACTTTGATAGTTTGGAGGAGGTTGTTGAAGTCCTTTGTCTATTGGAATGAGAATTTCCACCAGCAATCTTTAACATTTCTATGCATCTTTTGATACATCTAGAATATGATCTAGAGCATTGTGGCTCAATAAGAACGAGATGGATGTATCCTATAGAACGATATATGAATTTTTTGAAAAAAAAGTCCATACTAGAGCAAAACCAGAAGGCAGCATGTCTAAGTGATATTCAATGCAAGAGGCCATGGGATTTTGCACAGAATATATGAAGGATTTTAAAAATGTAAATCGATGTGTATGTGATGATGATGAAGATGATAGAGTTGCAGGTGAAGTATTAGAAGGAAATGGATGTCACTTCAAGCTATCATATCAAGAAAGAAGTGAAATACATGCCTTTATTCTTCAAAACACATCTTCGTTTGATAAGTGGCGCAGGTTAAAAAAAATTACACAATAATTTATTTACTCAATTACATTTACACATTTATATTATTAATCTTACTATTTGTACATCATTATTCTATGTAGAAAATATGAAGAAGAGAATCAAACTTGGATGCAAAATTGACCTCAAAAGCACAAACATCATGATTTGATTAGAGGTGATTCTTTTCCAAAATTTGAAGAATGGATTACTAATGTAATCAGTGATGCAAAAGAAGAAGGTCAAGATATAACAACAAAGGAAAGTGAGCTTTCTTAACCTCCACATTTATGGGCTATGCATTTTAGTGGAATGTGGGCCTATGGTAGTCATTTAAGAGTGGAAGAAAAAGACAAAGGAAGAAAAATTGTGATTGTGTTGTTAATGTTGAATTTCTTCATGAAATTGAGAAGAAATTTTATGTTGGATTCATCCAACAAATTATTCAAGTGGATTTTGGTGAAAATAGTCCTATATTATTAAAATGTAAGTGGATCCAACCATCTGCAATACAATTTGATGAGTATGGATTTGTACATGCAAATACACGACAATTTTTATCAGAGACAGATGAGTCGTATGTTTCCCCTCTTCAAATTAACCAATCATTTCTAATTGATGATGTAAGAATCCTAGGTTGGTCATATGTCATTCAAAAAAAGTCTCGTTTGAAATGAAAATTCATGGAAGTTGTTGATGTAATGCCTAATGGGAAATATGTTAATTTACAAGAAACATTTGAAGAAGTGGATGAAGACAATGAGGGACTGTTTGAAGAAGAGATTTTTATTACCAATGAAGAAATTGGGAGACAGAATGTATTGCATGTCACAAATGAGGATGAGGAAGAAAATCAAGTAGATGCAGACACGAGTGATCAGGATTCTGATCTTGCTGGAAATGTAGATGATTATTGATGAGCCCCATTTTATGACCTTTTATGTAAGACTTTTATGTTGTTTTAAGACTCTTTTATGTTTTAAGGACATGGACCTTCAGACTAATACCCGTTTAAAAGCTTTAATGTTGAACAAAGTTTCTATATGAATGCAATATGAATATGTTTTCATATAAAAATGAGGATGCAATATGAATATATTTTCATATATGAATGCAATATGAATATGTTTTCATATATAAATGTTGTATGCAATATGAATGCAATATGAATGCAATATGAATATGTTTTCACATATAAATGAGGATGCAATATGAATATGAATATGAATGCAATATGAATATGTATACCATCATTGCTTTACTTTGACAATGATCTTTTCTTGACAGCTCCTCTAGATCATTGCTTCTACTGTCGTGGTAGGATGTTATAAAAATCCTTGACCACTGTACTTTGATAGGATCTCACGTACATTTATGCATCATTGTGTATACACCATCAAATTCATTTCTTTTACATTACTCCCTTTTGCATTCACTTTCTTCTTGGCACTATTTACTGCTTTTATAAATGTTTTGTATCACTGTCATTGTTCTAGCATCCTTTATAAAATCCATCATTGAAGCATTGTTAAACATTGTTTCTATGTTTTATTTTACACTTTTTTACTAAAATAGCATTGTCTTCCCTACATATGGCATTATCTTTAGCCCTATTTTGTAATATTATTGTATACCATTTCCTTGTGAACTGCTTTGGCATTGACTGCTCACTGCCATGAAAGTATTTTTCATTGTTGTCTTCATTTCTTGGATCTTTCACCCACTATGGCACTCGTTTCCTCACTAATATGATCTTTTGTTCTCTATTACTTCACTGTTTATAGCAGCAGTATACAATCCTTGATGATTGATCACTATTTTTTGTCAATGCTCAAGGCATCAATACAGTGATTCCCCATTGCAATAGAAGCATTTCCTCATTATATCCCCACTATTTTGGCATTACATGTTGCTCACATCCTTTGTTGTCTTCACATTTTTTTTTAACAGTGATATCACTATTATCAACATTTGTGCTTATGACTTTATGCACTAGAAATCACCATCTCATATGTATCTTTATATACTGTAAGGTCATTACTTTTTTTTGCTTTAATCAAATGTTCTTCACTTTTTTGCATATATCTTGAATTTCACAATTGTTTGACTACTTAATCCTCAAATCATGGCGTTCCTTGCTTGTAACTCATTGTCCACTCCAACATATTTGTTATTTTTCATGAAATCTACCCCTTCATGAATGTATGTGGATGTTATGAACAAATTATTACATAACAGAACAACAGAAGTAAGAATCACCAAATACCATAGACATTTCTTAGTGATGGTGATATCACCTAAGCACAACATTGGTTTAGTTGTACAAAATGGTTGTCATGCTACAAGTTCATGTCCAGTTCAAATTTGGTAATATAGATTTTTTTATTGAACTATGAATGAAAACATTATTGCTAAAGATTTGATGGGTTGATTCAAATACATTGCTAAGTTTTTTATGCAACTGGCATTTCTGCAGGGCACCATTATTTAATATCCATTGACTGAAATACCCACAACATCTAATGAATGTTGTTATTTGCAATCCTTTAGACTTTGTACGTGTTTTAATGATTGTTCATTAAAACTGAGACCTCATAAACTTGTATTTATGCAATTTATGTTACGGTTAATTATCTTTGTATCAAGTTGCTAATTTATACATTATTGTTTTTTTGGACATCAGGAAATGAGGAAAAAGAATTTAAGGCACAAATTAGATGATAGTGATCATAATGCTGAAATTTCAGTGACAGATTATGAGCACTTTTGTGAAGAACGTGTGGCCAAGAATAAAGAATATTTAGCACGTCTTGGTTTGACAAATAGGCAAGTTGTAAATCCACTAAGTAGTATATTATTTGTTCGATACTATTTAATGAAATTTTATAGGCAAGAGCTTTATGTATATAAGACATGATATGATATTTTATTTTATTTTACAAGAAAGAAAAAGAGTGTAGAGAAAATGCAAAGAAAAAACAAAAATAAAGTAAAGATACAGTGTTGCCAGCTCGTAGAAGCTCGTAGAAGCCAATGCTTTTGTGATTCAACAAATGTAGTTGGTGAAAAAAATAGTTGTGATGAAGTGAAATCTGCAAAGAACGGTATTGATCTACCTACTCATGCCACACCTAATGTGGCCAAGGAGCATGAAGTTTTGGTTAATGAAAGTGATGAAGAGAGTATGATTGCATCTGATGTGCCTCAGAGTGCACTTGTCGCATCTACAACTTTTGATGGAATTAGTGGATCAACCAAAAATATTAGTAGTGGTTCAACAGAAGATGTGCCTACTTTTGTTAAAAGACAAAGATTGAGTCAAGATTTATATAGATCTATAGAGAGGAATGAAAAAGAAAGAATATTAAAAGGGAAGAAGCCATTCTTGGTTGAGGTATCAAGAGATGGTGAACCCATTGGGAAAAATGCTACAAGGTGGGCCTCTGAGTTGGGTGTAAGATGTAGGCCCCATTTGGATATTTGCAAATCAAATTTTACAGAGCAAGATCCACAAAATGTGGAATATGTTATCCAAAAAATGGAAAATCCCTTTGACACTGTTGATGGAAAAATATCTAGAAAATATTACAAGCACAAGATGAGACTTTTGATGAACAATTTTAGATACAATTGCAGAAAAGTAATCATGGGGGGAAAAGATATGTTAGACTCCACTCTATCTCCCAAACAGTGGGAGGCATTGAAAGCAAGTATGTGTTTCGAAGAATATTTGACAAAGAGTAACAGAGGCAGGAGAGCAAGAGATAATGTGAGGGCTGAATATACATTTGGCCGAGGTGAGTTGTAGGCCAAAATGGACAAATTTGGAGTAAGTGTATGGATTTTTGGTTCAATTTACATTGTGTTATTTATTTCATTTTTTATAATCGAATTGACTATATGTTGAAATTGACATTGTATTTTAGGTGGAAAATAATAATAGAGAAGCAGGTGTAGAAGATATTGTCAATTATATGGCAGCACTAGATCATACTAAATCTAATAGCAATATGAAGTGGAAATATAGTTCATCAACAGAGATTTCACAGCCATCTATTGAATGCCCAGTAAGAGCCTCTCCAAATCATGTCAACTCAAATGAAGAGTACCAACATATAATGAGTTGCTTACACTGTCTCACTGAGAAAGTTTCGCAGTTGGATGCCTCTATTAAGCCTATAGTTTCTACATGGAATGACCATAATTCCATGGATTCAAATCAGGTAATAGGCTATCCCTCAATATTTTGATTCTCAACTATATCATCTTTATATTGTATTCTAAAGATATCTGCAAATGTCATAAAGCTTTTCCACAACATGCCTTTATAAAATTGCTCTCGTGATCTCTAGGAAAAGTATTACGATCATATATAGAATAGTGAATCTATGAAATTTTACCTTTTGTTTCATTAAAATCCATTGTGACTATCCTAAATGTTGTGACTATGAGTTTTATGACAAAATAACTATGAGATCAATGAATGATCTACTCTATCTTTTCATTGTTCTTCTAACTCATGACTCTCTTTAGTTCATGACTTTTCTTACTATCACTCAGTTCATGACTTTGCACCCTTCCATGCTAGTTGATGAACAAATTCGTTTGTTACCTTTTATTGAAGTTATTGAAACAAATGCTCAAGAAGAGTTTGAATGGGTTGTGCTTTTGGAAACAAGAGTGAAATCAAGAAGATGACAATAAGAAAGAATGTAGGAGTGAAAGGATAATTTCCATAAAATCTAAACAATATTCAAATGAGACAGTGGTGGAATTGTTTCCTCATCTCAACTATTTGTGGACCAAAAGCCTCCTATTGCAAAGTTGCAATACAAAATGAATGATGAAAGTTAGGTTTAGGGTTTAATTCATTTTCTTTGTTTTAGTATTAAAATTACCCTTGGGACTCATGGATTTGAAGCATTTAGTACAAAGTAGGAGAATGTTTAGAAGAAAGTTAGAAATCATATAAAGTTGTAAAATCATTGCTGAAATGCAAGTGTTCTTGTACAACTTCACATGGAAAATTAGAAAATGTAAACTTCCAAGAGATTTTGAAAAAGGAAGTAGAGACCTTAGTCTTTTGGAGTCTCCCCACAGTGGTATTCTACATAGTAAATCTCTTGTTTCTCTTTATGTTTCAATTTCTTATTTGTTTGTTTTCATTCATCTAACTACCTACTATAGTTTGCAGCACTTAAGCATCATAAGTCCTAGAAAATTTTCTCTTATCTTAAACAAATCTCTTTAAGGATGGAAAGCATAATTCTCTAAGACAAGTGGTCTATACATCAGATTCATGTTGATGAGTTAGCAACATAATATCTAGTCCATATTATGGATCAATACAACATACATCTTATTATCACATGTGCCTTATAATCACTTATAACCTAGATAGATGTGGCAAAGAAGCTGATATGCAGTTTTTGAGGGCAAAGATGGAAGTTGGCCTTAGCGGCCATATCTCAACCTAAAGACCAAATGCACCTCTTTTATATTTACAATAGCCATATCTCAAGCTAAAGACTAAATGCTCCTCTTTTATATTTACAAAATCAATGGACTTACTAACAAATTTGAGGTCATTGAAGACTAGTAGTTATTACTTATAAACTCCACAAGAGAAAGTCAAAGTATAAAGATGATAATCCTTGCAAGGCAAGCATGTGATATTTTTTTAAATGAAAGTCTAAAATAGTCTCAAATTCATAAACTCAAATAGTACCATGAATTTGTATAAAGGAATGGAGGTGCATGAATCAATGCACTACAGAAACACATATTATCATGATTCAACTTATGTTCCATTGCAAAAAAATAGTTAATTCATCTTGAGAGTTCCTTTAATTTCACATTCTATATATTCAAAAAATTGAAATCCTCATTTGATTCAACATCAGTTGCAAGAGATATTTAACTAAAAGCTTCCAGTCTTGTCAAGCTTTCAACAAGTAACCATACACAATAGCCAAATTTCTACCAAGAGCTTCCACTCTTGTCAGGCTTTCAGTAGAGAGCCAATTACAATTAAAGCACATAAATCTGGAGAAGGGAGTTAGATTATTGTTCATAACTCCCACCTAGAACACCTCCCATGCTTCATTCATGAAGTGCCTTCTAGTTTCCCGTCGTTGTAGTTTATCTTCATCCTTCGAATCTTCCCCATCATCCTTGGATTCGTAGTAGGAACTATCAAACAGTAGATGCAAATGGCTTACCATTCCTTCCTCACCAAGCTCTAATATTGCGTTGGCCACCACAATTGCATTTTCCACATAAATGAAATCCATGACAAGCTCCATAGTCCTTTCTCGCAAGCCAACCACATCCACAATAGGTTCAAACACCACTTCGTAGACCTTTCCATCACACCAGTGTCAGGTCATTGCTTAGACCCTAGGCGGAAACCGCTTGTATGGAACCCATCACCTGGGCATGGTTGGAGATGAACAGGTGCCAACACTGGTCGAGCAAAGTCTCCTCAAGGCAGGAGCAGCTGAGGCAAAAGTAGTGCACCATATTTCTCATGCTAAACATCCCACCAACCCCACACAACCACATCCCAACTTAAAGCCAACCACCATAGGCTGTAGGCATGGCTCATGACTAGGTGAGCTATAGAAAAATCCAACTATTGCAACATCCAATAGTTGCAGCAGGCCACCAACAACACCAGTGTGTACCTTAGCTTGAGCCAAGCTAACAAGATGAGAAAATGTGAATATTCTCCCGGCCTATCCAAATCCCAACCGCATACCACAACCATGTGATTTTAGTACTTGCACACCATGTCTTAGGAAGGCAACAACATACATGGGATTACCCATTCAAATTTATCCTATCTTGCTCGAGGAATACTTTCAGGTCCTGCCAACGATCTACGTTGGAGTCCACAATGACCAACTCAGTTTGAAGTATTCCCTTGTTTTCCAAATATTCAGCAGCATTATTGGCTTCCCTATACACTTGTACTAATGAGTAATTATCCAATTTTTGATAAACACATCTTTTGAATTCCCAATTTTCATTGTCATTAGATATGGTTATTTCTAATATTCCTAGCCTTGGGGAAATTTATGAGTCCATTAATAGCATGCTTGGCTAGATGAAAGCCATCATTCATGAGGCACACCACACCATAGAGTTCTGTCACAAACATGTTCATCCCATTATCCAATAGGGGAAGGTGAAGTTGGAACACCTCTTTACACATGAGCCACATATATACTAAAACCTAAATGGTATATGAAAGCCTACTAGAGTTGTTCTTGTTAATGACGACATGGTGATGGGGTGAAGGAGAGCCTCATTAAGGCCTTAAAAGAAAATGTGCAATCCATCAAAGGTCAGAACAATATGGATCAAATTTACTTAATTCAATGGCCATAAGAGTTCAACTCGAATAGATAGGGCCACTTTAGCACATGGGGAGCCAAATAGTTGATGGTAACTATATGAGCCTCCAATATTTATTGTGTCCACTTAACATTTACCTCCTCACAATATCCTACAAGAGGCATGGTCATGACTTGACTCTCTTGTAGCATACACTATCCAACATACATATAGAGAGGAAAATAAGGAAGAAAACTTCCTTGCCAACTTTTCTATGGGAAATAAAGAAGACATTATCATTAGCACTATAGTTGAGGCATGGAATTCATTCAGCTCTACATTTAATCCCAAACCCTGCTTTCCATACACCACCAAAGATTCTAACATCTTTACATAAGGCCAACATCATCACTATTTATGCCTATCAATCAAGGAAGGTTGCACTTCAAAGTAATCATTTTTCAATAATCATTACTCAAAGTAAGCACCAAAATGGAGTGGTATGAAATCAACATTACCTTCTTTCATGAGAACTAGTACTCGATCACATTTGCCACAATTAATTGGTACAAGCAAATTACAATAAAGCCTTGGGAGCTAAAATCAAAGCAAGTCAACAAAAGTGATTATGTTAGGAAAGGAGTATATAAAGGTTTATAATTAATTGAACACTGAATATGGATTATGGTTTATAAGTAGTCTGCTCCATTATTACTTCAAAATATAAACATTATAACAGAAGTGTCTCAATATTATGTAAATAGGCGAATTGTGCAATCTATCTTCTTACTATGTCTACTATAATGGAAATGTAAAAATGAATTGATAATGTTCAATTGGGTCTTGGTATCCCTTTATATACGGGAGGCAACAAGCTACAGACCCATTACAAAAAGGTACGATGCTTGATAACTAAATGCTAATTAACATAAATAAAAAAATAACACTTCAGCAGGTGAATGCATTGATCTGTTAATCTCCCAGCGGGCACTCGTGACCACCTAAGATCTATTCAAGGCTCCTACTCCATGATAATGCATCACCTGCAAAGTATACCTCCCCTACGATGTAGGCTAGTTTTCATGTCCTAATGGTTGTCCTTCTGTATGTGATGTGGCCCTAGTTTGGTTGATGAACAAGTTGATAGCGGAAAGATGGTGAGTGTATTCCTCCTCAGCATAAGTCTCTACGTTGGAAATTGCATCCTTCATATCAAACTCCATATACATCATCTTTTCAAGCTATTTATGTGTATTTTGTAACACCATCTCTTCATCTTTTATTTCTTGCAATGCATTAGGTAGAAACATGGAAATCTCGTTCTTCCAATCGTAGACATGCAAAATTTACATTATGCATTCGATCGGTTCGGTCAAATTAGATGTCGCATTAGGACCATTCATCAATTAATCAAGTGCATTTTCATCCATTCATTTATCAAATAAACATTATCATTCAACCTTCATCTTTGCATCATCCATTTAATTAAATAAATCAAAAAGCCATTTAAATTAAATCCTAAATCATATTTCATCCTTTTCTGATTTAAATAAATCAGAAATTTAAGTCAAAAGTCAAATCATCTAATCAGCATTAAATCAGCATAATCATCATCTAATCCTAATCTAATGCTAATCACATCCCACTTGCATTATCTAGATCTAGCCACTTGCACAATAAATCAATTTTATTGATTTATTAAAACCTCATTTTCCCCAACATGACAAGTCAAACATGGCATTTATTGCTCTTCTTTCTTGTCCCCTCTCAAAATTTATTGCAAATTTGAATTCAAAATTTCCCCCTCTTGGGCACTCTTCCCAAATCTTGCATATACATCAACTAATCACATGATGACAAGTGTCCTCAACTCATTGGCTTGTTTTTGATCCCACATTGGTCCCTCTTCAACACTTGACATTTTGAAAATCTTTAAATAGGTGCTTCATCTTTGAGCAAATCCTTCACAATTTCATGCAAGGTTACTCTCTTCATTTGAGATTTGATCTTGTTCATCATTTCACTCCATCATCTCCATTGGCATTTTATCATTTTGAGCTTTGATCAAGGATTGGGAAAGGGTCACTAGCACATGTGACACCAATCCAACTATGGAATAGGTAATTTGTAATTGCTTTCATGATGCTTGTAGCTTTCTTTCATCCTTTTGTTACATGTTTTAAGCATTTTGCAAGGTATTCCATAGGAGTGTTCTTGAAGGATTTGTAGGTGCTAACCCTTGTTTGAGTTTAGTGTTTGCAGATTTTTAAAGGCACTCACATTTGGCGCTAGAAGGAGGGCATCTGAATCTTGGATAATTGATAGAATAACCTTATTGATAGCTAAATCCTTCAAATAATTTATGTTTTGAATGTCCACTTCATTTAAATCACCATGTTTGTGGATGCTAAGTAACTGTTTTTTTTTATCATCCTCTCAGTCCACTTTCAATCCTACTTTTTATCTTGAGTATTGCAATCATGCGTAGTATTGTTTTCCAGATAAAATAAAGAGTTACACATTCATTTTCAAGTATTCTTGGCGTTAGTCTTACTTCTTATTTTTGTGTGGATGCAAGGGACACACTGTATTTACGTTCTATTGTCTTTATTCTCGTTCTGATCATTCTAAAGCTTTTTAGGTAAGACTATTAGTATATATTGCGTGCCTTCATTATCTGCTGACAAAAGGGCATGAGTCAAGTTCTATATCAGAGTAGCATATTCCGCTAAAGGTCCCTGACCTTTTAATAGATTCATTCTACCCATGTCCTGCAATTGTTTATCTTGTTAACTTCCCTTGATCAAATGGAAAATAGGCCCTGTCTAGGCGTCCACATTCTAGTTTTCTGCATATTTACCAGTGTGCTTGCAAATACGAATACTAGATAAACATATTCTTTTTATCAAAATCTGCAACGTGTCAAGCCCATACTTTGTAGAGAGGTCGCTGTGGACTCTACAGCCGGCTTTAGATATGCTGAGATTACATGTACCTAACATAAAGCTCTCAGCCTTGAATATGAAATAACAACCAGTTCGACGCTGGGCATTCAATGCAGGTAGACTGACTCCTTTTCGGTGGTGTGCAACACATAAATATGAAGTCAGGCAGGGGCAGCTGGCTCTGATTTTATATGCTAAGAAATAGAATTGGTAACATCTTTACGATAATAGATGATTTTATAAGACAACATATCAATTCTTGTTTTCGCATATGACATCTTTTGGTGCTTTACTTTATTCAAATTGATATGCTGGTAAAATCTTTGATTCCCTCTAATTATCGGCTAGTGAGGAGGATATTGACGTTATTTTCTGTTCATATAAACAGGTTGGCTTAGTGGCATCCTTGCTATGTTGACGACTGTAGATAGGATACTCATTGCATGGAAAAGCGAGCTCGATAGTCATCACAATTTAATTTGTCTTTTTTTTAGGCATTCTAACGAATATTCAAATGCATCTTTTGGAGATAAAGAGTCCTGTGTGCCTGCATGTCTATGTTCTTCAAAGCTTTTAAATCTATTATAACCATTCACCTTTTGCACCTAGTTTGCTCAAATCTAACTGATAGGAAACTTCTTATCGATTGGAATTGAAGGCAGTAGGTTTTACGGCCATTGGTACCTGTCAAAAAAATGACAAGATTCAGCTTTACACCCGCCCATTCTAGTTATTTTTAAAAAAAAAAATTGTTGTCATGAAGAGGCGTGGGTTCTGGAGCTGCTGGAATACATGGGACGGGAACTTTATTTCATGTCATGAATGTGCCAGTCCCTCAGCATTTATGATTGACTGGTTTTACACGTATCAAATGCATCTGTTTATTAATTGTCTCCTTCATATGCCGACTAAGTACGTTGACTCAAGAAAATCTAGAACATTCCTATAAGTCTGTCCTGCCCAAAAATCCTGTGCAATATCTCCCTCGAGTTTTCTGTCTGATAAAAAGTTATTGTGGGTGGCTTTCCGAGAGGGACGCTCAAATGAAGTCATTATTCATGCGCCTTTTCTTTTACTGTTTCAGCTGCTTTGTTTGTTAGAAAGCTACAACTGGCTAATGGAATTAAATGAAGATCAGATTTCTTGAGAAGGACGCCCAGTTAGAGTCTTTCTTTTAGTATCTGCAATGGGGAACAATAACTTTATCTGCATAAAGTGCATTCATTGATGTTATGTATTTTGTTGAATAAACACTGAAGCTATGGTCATAAAAGGATTAGTGATAGTTGTCCTTACTATCAATGATATGCCTCAAATGGTTGTCGAAGTGGAAAGTTGTGAGTAGGGTCCCTCTAATATTTAATTCAAGAACTTAAAGATCTTTTAGAGAATACTTAAACATGAGTTTTTCTATAAGATAAATGAATCCTTAATTTGGATTGGATGTAATCACAAATGGAGACAAGTGTATATCAATATTTTGATTAGAAATTGTTTCTTGTCTTTATTTTGGAATGGGTCTAATAAATTTGGTGGTCTTTATCCTTAAATAAACTTTTCATGACAAATCTTAGTTTATTGAGGAAAGAAAACTCTTATTTTTATGGGAAAACCTTCTAGTCAATATTTGTTTTAAGATCAAAATCAAAACATGATTCACTTAGGGATTTCTCGTTTATTATCATAATCATCCAAATCATTTTGTCTTTTCATTTTGGGATCATGTCATGGTGTGAAGTTAATAATCAAAATCTATTTAGTACTATGATCCTTACATAATTATCTTTTTTTATAGGTACCAAAAGCGAACAAAGGCAAGGTGAACAAGGTAAAAACGAACAACGAAGGCGAAAAGGTGCAAAGCAAAAAAGAAGGCTATCAAACGAAAACAAAAGGAGGGGAAGATTTTTTTTGAAAACACAATGTGTTTTTTTAACACTTTAAGTGTTGATCAACACTACTTCAAGAAATTGTTTTTCTTTTCGTTTTAGAACACTAGTTTTCATTTGGGTCTAAAACGAACAATTTGATTTTCATTGCAAAGGGCTTAAAACGAATCTTAGGACAAACTTACTAGAGTTCGTTTTGGGTTAAAAATTGAACAAGCAATCTTCATATTTCATTTGGTGCTTAAAACGAATTCACAATTGCTTTGAAGGGTATAAAATGAACAAGTGTTTGAATTGTGTGATTGTCTTTTGAGTACGTATCCTCTCCTTAGCTGTCACCGATCTAGGGTGCAAGAAGAAACACTCAAAATACATTTTATTGCTGCACTTCAATTTGGGCTTAAAAATTGAACATCTTGTGAGTGTGAGTAGGGGCATTTTTGGTACATTCTCTTTCTTTGTGCCATCAAAGATGTCGGTCGAGGATTCTGGTTATGTCTTTGCTTTCGCTTTGTTTATCTTAGAGGGCACTGCCTTGGGAAAAGTACTCACAGGCTGACTCAACGGTTACTCTGAAGCCAAGAGTATTTCAGCCCAGGGATATAAATAGGGTTTTGGTTAAGCCATAATCAGCGGTTGGCTCGACAAGATGGATCGAAGGGGACTCTTGCGGTATGGAGTCAAATCTCCACGAGCGGAAAGTCCTTACTAGAACCCATGTGCTAGAATTTCCAAAATCCTTAATCTATTTGTTGGTGCAAGGGCGGTGGATTCTGAAATACCTACACCTCTTCGGTCTTCTAGTAGAGATGGAAAGCATGCCATGGGAGTTTCATGGGTGTTGATGCTTGGCTGCCCCGATTGACGTTAATGAGCCGTGGAGGGGAGCCAGTGGGGTCAAGCATCTAACCATCCGCTAGGGATAAGCGTAGCTGGACTTGTCCAAGTGGGAATCCAACAAATATAGTCTTACACATCCATAGGGCTTGTAATTATTCTTTGTTTGAAAACACAGTGTGTATTCGAAAACATTTTGCAAACAAACATTCAACATGGTTCTCAAAATTTCAAACCCTCTTGAAGACAAATATCATTGACTCAATCCATATGTTACTGCTTTCCCTGCGGATTCACGTCTGTAGAGGTTCCTAAGCATTGGATTATATCTCAATTTGTCTTCTTGAGTAAACAATAGGAAAACCCTTGCCTTAAGTTCATTGAATTTCCACATAAAATATCTTGTGGGGTTTAAAGAAATTAAGACATTGGACATATTAGTTTGAAACTTTAATCAAGGAGAGTGTTTTTGGTAAAATAAATCCATTAAGCAAAGACTAAGCAAAATGAACTTTCATGTGTGTTGAAGACTCCAAATCCCAAAAGCACAAATCATTGATTGGAAATCCAAAATGTTCAAATCATTCCTTGGTTAACAAAGGTCTTTAGGAAGCATATGCATTCTCTTCAATACCTAGGTCTTGGAAAATACAAAGTGGTCTTTTTAGGTTCATCTAAGGATCAAAACAAATCAAACCTCTTTCATCCATCTTTCAAAACATCAAAATCCATCTCACAAATCATCTTTTGAAAAACCTTGAAATCATCCTTGAAGTACTAGGCTTTATGACAAAATCAAGCAATCATCCAAACTCATTGAGACCAAGTCCTTGAAAACAATTATCAAAACACCTTTGGCTAAGAATGTGTGAATGCATCCTTTTGCATATCTTTAGTCAAAGTCATCCAAAACATCTTGTCTAGCTTAGTGTATGTAGATGAATCCTTCTCATATACTTAGTGAAACAATCACCTTGTTTGGGTAGGTGTGGGTAGATGCATCCTTCTCCTCACACATATCCAAATCATCATTCTTTGAACACGACTATCCTTTAGATCATTATCAAACATCTTAGGGTTCCTTTTTGTTCAAAATCCAAATCAAACTCCAAATCAAGATCAAGGACAAAGTCTCAAAATCTAAACATCAAACCAATCAAAAAATCCAAAGCCTAGTATTTCATTCAAGATTTATCAAAAGCCAAAAACATCCATAACATCCATCTTTGGACATCACCATCATATCATCATCACATTTGATCCTAAAAAGCATCCTAAAAACTTTCACTTTGGGACATAAAATAGATATTAATCCAAGGAATAAAGAGATTCATCTCCCATATTCTCGAAGATTGATCCTTGTTTTATGGTTCAAACGAGATCTCAATACAAGAAGAGTATGGAAGCCCACAAAGAAACTCCCGCTTCAAGTGACCTTAGCCAAACAAATGCAGAAATGAATCTTGCAGAATCAAGCAATCCATTGGTCCCCTCATCATCACAAAACCCACAAGAAGAAAATCAAGGGGAGGACCTCACCTTTGGAATGTCTCGCGAAGAAATAGCTGAAATGCTCCAAAATCCGGACAACCATAGAATCATCAACATCATGATGAGACTTAACCCTTCGTTGTACATGCTTGAACTAGCAAAACAAGGAGCCAAGTTGCCTTCGGATTTTGATGTAACCACTATAGTAGAGACATCTTTTCCACCAATCTCATCACCATCCCCATTTCATCCACACCCCCATCTCAAAGCGTCATGGAAAATATCCATAAAATCACAGCATGTTTGCTCCAACTCAACCCAACGTTAACAAGGGAAACACATTCCTCAATGAACTTCAATCACATCCCCTTGTGAATAACCAAAACTTGGATGCAAACACCACAGTGGAACAAAACATCTTCCATAATCCATTACACCAAAATGTTCCTCTCACTTTACATTATGACCTATCATCAACATCTTTTCAGGAGCACCACAAACACCTCTTCTCACAAATTCACAAGAGGAGGGAGACATATTCGGACAAGGGGGCATTTTCAACACCACAACACTTTCACAAGGATTCACCCCCCTTACATTTCCACCTCTCCCACCATCACCATTGTCATCAACACCACTCCTTGGTTTAGGGCTTCCCCCTCTACCAAGTATCCATCAAACATACATCCCAACCATCAATCAAAACATCTTGCCAAATGCTCAAAAATTATTGTTGACATCACAACAACAAATGACAAACACGCAAGCAATGGTAACATCATCAAACACCCCCACAACATTGCAAAGTATGGTCTCTCAAGGGCCAATCACATCAACGACGCCACTTACCACATCAACAACACCATCCACCAATCATGTAATCAACATGACAACACCATCCACCAACCAAATAATCAACACAACATCATCATTCACCACCACCACAAAAGCCATTCCAAATCCACCACCACCCCCACCACCACCAACGTTCACCACATCAAACCAATTCGACGCAACATTACAAGCCGCTTTTCAAAGAGGATACCAACAAGTGCAGAAACAAAAAGCCGTGCAACAAGCTGCTCAAGCTGCGCATGCTGCTAAAGCCGCACAAGCCGCATTACAAGCGTAACAAACACAACAAGCCCAAGCTTTATTGCAACAGCAACAACAACAAGCCGCCCAAGCCGCACAAGCACTGCAAGCACAAAGAGTCGCTCAAGCACAACTTTTATTGCAACAACAAACCGCACAAGCGCAAGCCCAAGCACAAGCTCAAGCGCAAGCCCAAGCACAAGCTCAAGCACAAGCACAACTTCTTGCACAAGCAGCGCAATGGCAAGCATACCAACAAGCATTAAAACAATATCAAGAACAACAAGAAGCAACAGAATTGGCAGCCCAACAACAAGCGTTGTGGGAACAAGAACAAGTAGAACAACAAGCGTTGTTAGAACAACAACAAGCACAACAACAAGCAGAACAACAAGCGTTGTTAGAATAGCAACAAGTACAACAATAAGCAAAAATCCTAGCGCAACAACAACAAGAGCAACAACAAGCATTGTTCATCCAGAAGCAAGTAGAAGCCTACTTCGCCCGCCACAACATACCGATACCATTGAACAATGCACAAACCAACCCATCCATCCAAACCACAATTGCAACACCCAAAAACACATTCATCCCACCCCATGATCCTCAGAATGATATGACGACACAATTCAAGTTGCTCTCGCAACAAGTACTCGATCTTCAATCAGGGCGAACAACCAAAATGCAAAGCAACTTGTGTCCCTATCCATTTGATAGGAGCCTAGACATGAAACCATTCCCTAAGGGATTTGAGATCCCTAAATTTGACAAATATCGAGGGACGGGAAACCCTGAAGATCACATCAGGGAATTCCAGGTTCATTGTATGGAGGTTGCATATGATGATACTTATCTGATGCGGCTATTCCCTAGGAGCTTAGCAGGCAATGCTATAGATTGGTTCTCTCGCTTACCTTCAGGCATTAGGACATTTGAAGAAATTAGAGACGCATTCATTAAGAATTATGCATGTAACATTACAATGGATGTTAGTCTCGAAGAACTATATGCTCTGAAACAAGGAAAGAATGAATCTTTTGCTTCATTCCTTCAACGATGGCGATCCAAGGCCAATCAGAGCAAATGGACCATGCCAGAAGAACAACAAGTCTGCACAATCATAGCCAACCTTGAAAGTCACCTATCATTCCATCTCAAAGTTCAGGGTATCACCACATATGATCAATTGATCTCCAAGGCACTTAGCATCGAAAGAGCCCTTGTGACTCAACCCATCGAATCAACATCATATCACGAACCACAAAACAACTGCCCGTCATCAAACTACAATGATAAACCTCGCACATGGGCGAGAAACAAAAACATCACTAATGATGGTGTCATAGATGCCAAGGTGGTCATTAGTGGTCCACGCCAAAACACACCCGCACAACAAATCCAAACACAAAATCAAAACACTGATCACACAACATATCAACCCAACAACAATCCAACCATCAATAATCTCAATGACCAAAGAGGACCACCTCAATTCAAAACATACCCCAAATGAAAATACACACTGCACTTTGGGGAACAAGCGGAAGACATCATGAAAAAGCTAATTGGCCGAAAAACTCATTCAAGCTCTACATTTGAGAATTATCAAAGAACACGTCATTCAAACCTCCTTGGTACAATGAAAATCAACTATGTGAGTTCCACAAAATCAAAGGCCACACCACAAACAATTGTATGAGACTCAAGAACATCATCCAAGATCTCATCGACAAAAGAATCATAAATGTGGAAACACCTACAGGGAATCAGGACCTTAAAATTTACACGAATCCAATGCCAAACCATGGCAACAAAGGGAATAACAAGGATAAAGGAAAAGGTAGTGTAAATCATGTATACGAAATAGTTGTTGCCAACCTCAATGAAAACTGCATGGTCATCACCATCAAAGGCGCCCATGCCGAAGACTGTGGAGTCACCACAAGAGGCGGAAAAGTCACCATCGCAGGATCATCCCAACCTCATAGAGTCCCTTCATCAAGAGCTGTTCCATATAGCTACAATGTTGTAGACCAACTCAAAAGAACACCAGCACACATCTCCATCATGGAGTTGTTAAAAATATCATCGGCCCATAAAAAGATCCTTGAAGAAGCATTAGCCTCATCTACTGTCCCCGCAGACCTCGATGCAGAACAATTCCAAGCTATGGTCGAAAACATCATAACACCTAATCTCCTTACGTTTTCTGACCAAGATTTTCCCACCCAACCATCTCACAATCACACACTTCACTTGGAGTTCATTGTGAACAAAAGTAAAATCAAAAGGGTCTTGGTGGATGGAGGTGCAAGTTTGAACATCTATTCTTTTAGTCTCATCAAGCAGTTAAAGATATCAGAAGATTCCATTGATAAAGGGAAGGGCATCACAATCAGAGCATATGATGACCAAGAAAGAGTCTCTCAATCCAAGTAGGGCCAACACTCATGGAAACCACCTGTCAGGTCCTGGACCTCGACTTACCATACAACATTCTCTTGGGACGCCCATGGATCCATGCAATGAAAGCCGTAGCATCAACCTTCCACCAATGTGTAAAATTTACACATAATGGACAAGAGGTTACCGTCCATGGAGATCTTGAGCCGTTTTCATACTGCAAGAACCTTGAAGCCAAATATTACAAAATCCCCCAAGTGCCGAAAAATGATGAGGGCCCATCCACATCATACATCGATCCCACCACTCTCACGTCCACTTCTACGACAGAGACACCCGCCATTCCCACCATATCTGATATCAAGCTCATCATCCAAGAGGATGGTTGTGGAAGTTATAGGCTCCCTAACAATGCTTTTGTGATAGGAGAGTTACCACAATCTCAAGATCAGAGGATGCCCACAAAGAAAATCAAGCTCCCACATCACAAACCTATCCTCAAAATTATCCTGAATTCACAAGGTGGGGAGACCTTGGCCATGAGATAATTGAAGCAGATCCATCAAACATGTTGTATCGAGATGAAAGACCAACACCTGAATTACCAATGGATGAAAGAAGCATAGGCCTACACATGATGCTTGCGATGGGCTATGACCGAAATCAGAGACTAGGACAAAATGACAATGGGCTCTTAATACCAATCATGCCTAAGACGTGACCTATAACAAATATTGGTCTTGGATGTACCCCTCCGAGAATAACCATACATGGCCGAAGTCCTCCGGTTAGAGCCGCTAATGTTTCTCCTTAGCCAGTCCTAGTACAAGTGCACTCCACAATACCCATAGGGATAAACATGCATAACTTTATCACTGAGCCCTATATTAGTAGCGATGATGAAGATATCTTATCCAACCTACCTAGGTTATTCAAAGATACCACCCTGTGTATGATTAGTACCATATCCTTTGAACCAAATATGCAAAATCATGAGATCCGCTTAGTCTACCCCCAACTGATCGACTATGACCAACGAGGACCACCAGTTCTCAATACATTCAAAAATGATGAAGCACTCTCAGAATTCATGGGGTTGAGGGATAATATTCTAGATGGAGATCACAAGGCAGGATTCATAATGGAGTTGGAAACACACGCCTACTATGGGGAAACGATTGAATCCTTCAGTCACAAAAGTGAGAAACTAAGAATCATATCCAAGTATTTGAGTGAAAACCACACCATGGCACTCTCTGACAAGAAAATAGTAAAAATAAAGGACGTATCCAATGGTGAAAACCTCTCTGAGGCGCCTGAGGATGAAGGATTCAATCTTCCCCTAAGAGCTATTGATCAAGAGAAGTCAGCAGTCTTGGCTGAAAAATGCAACCCAGTCAACCTAGGAACAGAGGATACCCCGCATATCACATTCTATGCAGAATCACTATTATCAAAAGAACAAGAACTCCGAGCAGCATTCCTAAGGGAAAGACAAATAAACTTTGCATGGAGCTATGCTGATATGCCAGGACTTGATCCAAATACTATGGTCCACCACCTAACAGTGTATCCAGATGCAAAACCTGTTAGACAGAAGCTTTGAAAAATGCATCCTCAAATTGCTTTGTTAGTCAAAATGGAGCTCAAAAAGCTATTAGATGTTGGATTCATCCGACCAATAGATTATCTAGAATGGGTATCAAACTTGGTACTCGTATCAAAGCCTGACAGAGCTATCAGAATCTGCATGGATTTCAGAGATTTAAACAAAGCATGTCCCAAGGATGATTTCCCGCTCCCCAACATTGACATGATAGTAGACATGACAGCAGGGCATGAGATGCTATCACTTATGGGCGGATTTTCAGGATACAACCAGATTATGATAGCAAAAGAAGATCAACACAAGACGGCTTTCACTTGCCCATGGGGCTAACGGAACATGATGCCATTCGGCCTAAAGAATCACGGGGAGCAACCTATCAAGGGCCATGACATTGATATTTCACGATATGATTCACAAAACAGTTGAAGACTATGTAGATGACATCCTAGCAAAATCAAGGAAAAGACAAGATCATATAGCAACCCTAAGTGCTATCTTTGACAGATTAGAGGAATACAAGGTTAGACTAAATCCCAAGAAGTGCGTCTTCGGCGTACAATCAGGTAAACTGCTAGGATACATAGTCTCCATGAGGGGTATCGAGGTGGATCCAGCAAAAGTCAAAGCAATCCTTGAGATGGAAGCACCAAGGAACTTAAAAGCAGAGAGAGCCTCCAAAGGCGGGGGCTCAATCCATTAGAAGGTTCATAGCACAATTGGCCGGACAAGTATGAAATCATTATTCACCTACTCACAAGGGGTAGTATACCAAATGGGATACTAGAATGCGAAGAGGCATTCAACAAAATAAAAAGGAATATCTCTTGACCTTGCCGGTCTTAATACATATCCCAAAGAAGCCAGTGATCTACCTGTGTCGCTTAGCAACAACATCCTTGGAGCTCTCTAGCCGGCATGATGAAAATGGAGCGAGAGAGGGCTATCTGCATATGGAGTAGGACAATGGTGGGTCATGAGCTAAATTACTCATTCATTCAAAAAGCATGCCTTGAGTAGTGTTTGCATCCCAAAAATTTAGATACTATATGTTGGCACACAAGATCAAGCTTATTGCCAAAATTGACCCCCTTAAATCTCTTATCAAAGGCAATGTTAATTGGCAGAATGACAAAATGGGTCATGATATTATCAGAATATGACATCGAGTATGTTGAGAGAAAAGCCATCAAGGGTCAAGTTATTGCAGACTAATTAGCAGAAGCACCTATGTATTCTGAGAATCCTCTTGTATCTGAATTTCCAGACGAATCCATCTTTAACCTCAACATTGTTGATCACTGGAAACTATACTTCGATGAGTCATACACACAGCACATATCAGGAGCTGGTATCTTCTTCATCGCCCCCCAAGGAGATTGCATACCAAGGTCATACAAACTAGCATTCCCTTGCACAAACAACATAGCAGAATACGAGGCTTTGACTATAGGTCTCAAAATAGCAGTGCAATGGAATATCATAGCTCTCAAGGTCTATGGTGACTCACAACTGATCATAAATCAAGTCAATGATGAATATCAGACTAAGGATGACAAACTAACTCCATACAATAAATTGGTGGAGACTCTCAAGGAATCCTTCATTGACATAAAATTTGAGCAGATTCCAAGAACCAACAACAGAGCTACTGACGCCATGGCTACAATTGGGTCTCTAGTAGACATCCCTCACAATGTGCCGAAATATGAATTTATGATTGAGCAACTTCTCGTTCCCACATTCAAGGTACCAGAATTAGAATATGTGTGTGAAATCATTGGTCCAGGCGATCCTTGGTATCATGACATCTATACATATCTTTGAATAGAAGTCTTACCCGCTGACCTACCATCGAGCTTAAAATGAACCTTCATAAAAAAAGCATCTAGATTTGTCATCCTAGGTGATACCTTATACTGTAGAAGCATAGAGGGTACTTTACTTCGTTGTCTACAT